>VMDO01002147.1:48699-177381 GCA_007922755.1 Pedetes capensis
CCCCCCCCCCCCCCGTTACTAAGTTTGAAAGAATGGAAATTGGTGACTGGTTTCTACACCCATAACATAAAAACCAGAGGTTTTGAAGTGTCTACTATAGTAAAAGACCCCAAAAAGTTCCAACAAATTCATCTGGATATCACTAAATTCAATTCATCCACATATACAATGCACCAAAAACTTGAAAAATGGATTTATCAACTGACTAATGCACTAAAGCAATAAAGCAGAAAGAATTATTTCTCATTTTGTTCTGTGTGTTTATTTGGGTTAATCCATACCAAATAAACAATTTTATGCTTGCTAGCTCTTGCACTGCCCGCAGCCAGCCTTGTGGTGACCAATCCTGTCAGATCTCGGAAGCTAAGTAGGGTCGGGCCTGATTAGTACTTGGGTGGGAGACCACCTGGGAACACCAGGTACTTTAGGCTTGGGAGAAGGACCTGGCAACCCACTTCCAAAAATCAATCTGCCATTTGAAAACCCTATGAACAGCAGAGAAGCACTGACAATAGTGTTTCCCCTGTTGTATGTAGAGTCACTATGAGTTGGCCAACTGGACAGCACCTAACAACAGCTATTGCACTTGCACTTGCTTGGATGCACTTGTGCGCGCGTGCGCGCACACACACACACACACACACACACACACACACACACACACACACACACACTTTCCCTTCCTCTCACTGATTAATTTTCTCTCCAAGTAATTTTTCCTCCCTCAGATTTCACTAGTGTCCTTTTTTATTTCTTACCTTTCTGATCTATCCTTTTCCATCTCCTCCTTATGGTCCCAATGCCAAATTATGTTTATTTTTAGTCTAACTTTCTGTAGGTTACCAATACCTCTTTGTGATTAGTTCTCTTTTATTTCCATCTTTCATTTCTTCCATATTTGTAATCATCTGCTGATTGTTTCTGCACAAATATTCCATTCTCATAACAAAATGAAAGCACACATACTGACTTTATCAACTTCCCACTGTTAATCTCCTCTCACCTCTGGATTTCCTGTTATCATTTCTGTCTCTCCTATTAGAAAGACTTGAAAACATGACTGTTTCCTCCTCAGATCTCACTTTGCATTGACCCACAATATATTCATTGCCAAATCCTCTCCTTTCTACCTCAGTAATGTTTCTATATCTATTTCCTCCTCTTTTTTGCTATGTCCTTCATCCTGAATTTGATCCTTACTTCCACCCACCTGAACTGTTGTTATCGCTTTTAAAATAACTTCTTACTCTTCCTAATTATGTGTACACTGCTCACAGTTTAGTAGTCCTGAAGGACAACACTAATTTTGCTGCTTGCCTGCCCATAAATGTTTATTGTTTCTGGCTGCAGAACGAACTTCAGTTTCTTTATTCTAGCATGCCAACCATCTACAATCCTGTTTCTACCTCTCTTTCTAATTTTAACTCCCACTATTCCCTTTCAGACAATCTTTGCTCCTGGCTGAATTTTAGACTTTACTCAATGTCCCTTCCAGCCTGCTCCATTTCTCCCTTTGCTCATGTTGTTGTCTCTGTCTCCCAGGATAATGAGTTCATTATTTGTCATATGAAATAATTAAATAGTAGACTGAGTTTCCTAGTTAGAGTGGTGTACTAATTACCTTTGTTATTGCTGTGACAAGTACCTGAGAGAAATAGTTTAAAGGAGAAAAAGATTTATTTTGGCTCATGGTTTCAGAGGTTTCAGCCCATGGTTGACTGGCAACAATAATGTAAGCCTGGGATGAGGCCAAATATCATGGCAGGGAGCATGTGGCTTAGCAAAGCAGCTCACCTCACGGAGACAGGAAAAATGCAGAAAGGCTGGCAGAGATTGAAGACAAGGTGTACGCTTCGAGGACAAACCCCTAGTAATCTACTTCCTCCAATGAGGCCCGACTTCCCATGACCTTCCAATAATGCTGTCCAAATTATGAATTCATGAATGGACTAATCCATTGATGAAGTCAGAGAAGATGTCATGATCTATCACTTCTCAGTGATTGGATCTCTAAGCTGGGGGCCAAGCCTTCAGTACATGAGCCTTTTGGAGATACTTCTTATCCCAACCATCACAAGAGGAAACTCACTGAATTAAAGACCTACATCTGATGCATCTTGAATGCTTTTCTGTGCTTTGAGCAAGGTTGACGTGATTTTCTTTTTTCTTTCTTTCTTTCTTTCTTTTTTTTTTTTTACAAGAATGAGTTTTGATGTTCTCTTATCTCAGTTAAGGATTTTTCAATCACTGTAATTCCTGTTCTTTTAACAATGATATTCATTTTAGTGTATAACTATTATTTTCCTTTGCTAGTAAATGATTCACCTTGTGTACCGTTCTTCCCAACACCGGGAGGATTTTTCTTCCATGATCACCATCTTTCAGTATCTTCTGCCTGCAAAAGCTTGACCCAGTCCATCCTATTCTGTCACCTACTCTGTCTTCAAACTGTTCTGTTGTCATGTAATCATTAGAATCATTTGTTTTTCTCAGTCGAACATAAGAAGTTTCCTGTACATCATATTTCAAATTTTGTTTGTTAAGTAAGGAATTTTTTTATGTGACTGCCCTAGCTCTACTAAGCTAGTAAATTGTACGTTGAAATCCTTGGAAACTTAATACTAAATTTAAACAGTCATTATTTCTACAATATAAAGATTTATGCTACACATTTAACTCTTTATAAATGATTTATAAATGTTATAAACTAATAATCTCATACTCTTGAAGACAGATGTAACAAACAAAATCATTTTTTCTTGTCGGCAAATTTAAAATTTCTGTTTGGTTCTGACTTTTTTATTTTTATTTTTGTTTGTATTAGTTTGCCTTTGTGTGATTGCATGCATTTATGAACAGATATGTTCGAGAAACACAAGTGAAAAAAAGATTATGTATTTTATAAATTAATAGTCTATAGACATAGCACCCTGGCATCCAATCACTTCCGATCTCGGAAGGAAGGTGATCAGCCTGGTTAGTCCTTGGGGGAGACTGCCTGGGAATACTAGGAGCTGCAAGCTAAGGAGAAAGACCTGACAGCCCATGCCAAAACAATCAGCCATTGAAAACCCTATAAATAGCAGAGAAGCACTGACAATAGTGCTAGGCATAATATAGTGTCCAAGAGTGTTTTATCTGTTGTATATAGGATCACTCTGTGTTGGACCCAACTCAATAGCACCTAATAACAACATCAATTAATAGGCTTTTCAGTTCCTGTCTTTAAAAATTAACATTTCCTATTTTTTCACTAGGCAAGTCTAGTAGGGGAGGATAGTGCTCTTCTTGTGGTTCCATGTATTGTACCAGGTAGTAAAAATGATGACATTGGCTGGGCACAGTGGCACACACCTGTGATTCTACAAAGGTATCTCAAGATAAAAAAAATACAAAAGAGCCTGGGGATGCAGCTCAGTGGTAGAATGCTTGCAAAGTATCCATAAGGATCTGAGTTCAACCCCCCAGCACTGACCAAAAAAAAAAAAAAAAAAAAAAAGTGATGGCACAGACCTTCGACATATAATGTCATATAAGATACTCTGAAAAGTTTCCCACTAAAAGTCAATTAAAATTTTAGGCAAAAAAATGTATAGCTAAATTTGAATATCATTCCCACCTTTCAGAAAATAAAGGAAAGCAGAGCAGAAACAAAAAAGGAATCTACCAAACAGTGAGGCCACATTTGTTGGTTCCAGATACTTATATACAAAGTGCGGCATGGGGACATGTGCCTATAATCTCAGCAATTGGGAGGAATGAGGGATTGAGAGTTTGAGGCCAAGCTGGGCTACATAACTAGTTCCAGGTCAGCCTAGGATGCTTAGCAATACACTGTCTCATGAAATAAATAAATAATTAAAACAAAATAAATAAGAGGAAAGAAAAAGAAAAAGAAAAGAAAAGAAAGGTACAGTACTCCTAGCTGAAAGCTGCAGGATATTGAAAGAAACAAATGCAAATTCACTTTTCAATCCAAGTTCCACAAGTTGTATCTGTTGATTCTCACCAAAAAATAACAGGAAAAAATAAACACATAACTTAAAAAATGTAGAATACCAGTTAAAACATACTACCTGCAAAAATAAATAAACAAAAGTGTTATGCTCCCAAGGATTTTGAATGTTAGATTCATTAAATCACAAGTAAAATTGCCATATTTAAAATGTAATTTAAAAAGAAATTGAAAAATAAGCGAGGTAAAAAAGAATATCACAAAGTCCAGAAAACAAAAGATTGTATAAACACTGAATATTGAAAAGATTATTTAAATAGCAGATAAGAAATAGCTGAAGAAAGAATTAAGAATAGGAAGTTAGTTATGAGTAATGTAGTAGACAGAGAAAAGCCAAAATGCAAGAGAAGCTAAATTTGTGGGTAGAAAAAGGATAACATATCTATTCTACTAAACATATAATTATTTTAAAACATAAATGCATGAGCTGGGTGCGGTGGCACACGCCTGTAATCCCAGCGACTTGGGAGGCAAAGGTAGGAAGATTGCATGTTCGAGACCAGAGACAGTCTGTGTAATTTAGTGAGACCTTGTCTCAAAAAGTAAAAAATAAAAAATGTACTGGGCTTGCAGCTCAGTGGTCCAGCACCTGCAAAGCATGCAAAGTGAGGCCCTAGGTTCAACCCCCAGTACTGGAGAAACAACAACAAAATACTATAAATTCAAACCAGTGTAAAATATACCTTCAAATTACACAGAGAAGCTAATTATCAGTCTACAAATGTATATATAGTTAAACTTTCATTCATATGGTCCAAATAAATATATCTTTGGAAAAACAACAAACTTAGAAGGTTTACAAGCAAATGAGACTCACTAAAGCAATTGCAAAAAGATACATTTCCAAAATAAGAAAACTGATTCTGCAATTATAGTCAAAGAATCAAAAAGGGAAAATAATCTGTATAAAACAATAGTTTGAATATGTTACTTGGGTTGAAAAAAATGATGCAGAAAAGATAGAAATGCTTTTGAATTCTTTATCATGTCATTCTTAGTGTGCCAAATTTGTCCTCAGATTGCTCCCCTATGCTTATCTTTTGCTTTGGAAAAGGATAGTCTATATGTTGTAGGTGAAGGAATCTACAAAAATTTTATAAAGGTTGGGCCTATAATTGTCATGAGACTTATTCCACATACTTATACACACACATATTTACAAGGTAGTTGATGTTTTCTATTTCTCATATAGTGTCACCAGGTATTAAGTTGTGTTGTAGTGTTGGAGTATTTGGTGTAATCTTTGGGCAAGATTGTGAAGATGTACTGCTAACCTTGCCCAACAAAAACAAACCACTTCTAGAGTTCCATGGTTTTTAGGGTAAAGAGACTGTACTGAATTGATACTTGCATACCCCGTAAAAAGCAACAGTGTCTGTCTGATCTGATAGTATTACATCCCAAACACTGGCTAAAATTACAATTGAGTTTCATTACACTTACCATTATGCACAACATTCTTAAAGATTTTTTTCTAAGAGACTTTCTATACCAGTCATACTAAAGGGGACATAAAAAAATAATATGAATCACTATGCTTGTACCTCCAAATCTTAATTGTGACATTGAATTCAATCATGATTTTAGTGAGTTGGTTTGTTGGAGTGATGAGGAGAGAAGATAATTTGGAAGGGTTGAGGTATGTAGAAATATCTCACCATTGTTGCCTTAGAACTGTTACTTCTCTAATTTTCTAGTATTCTAATTTCCATGATTACAAATAAATTTATGATTATAATTTGTCTTCCAAAAAGATGTAAAGAATAACACAACAAAACTATTTTTATATCTACTATCTGGTGTTAGAAATAAAACATTAACACAAATATTTTAAGCTTCTTTGTAATCCTGTTCTCATTTTAGGAATAAGCAGTACATGACCAATAAAGATGATTTGGATGACTATGCCATGATGATATTTGAATGATTTGGTAGATAGAAATTCTAAAAATAACTGCAAGACAAAATATTGCAAACCAGGTATGGTAGTGCATGTCTGTAATCCCAGCAACTAAGGAGGTGGAGGTAAAAGGATAACAACTTTGAGGCCAGAGGCACCCTGCATAACTTAGCAGGACTCTGTCTCAAAATAAAAATGCAAAATAAAGTGGTTGTGGTGCAGTAGTTGAGTGCTTGCAAATATGTTTAAGTCCCCCAAGTACCACAAAAAATATTACAGGCACATTCATTCATTGATCAAACATTTACCAAGACTCTGCTAAAAATGTACATAATATGGTGGACACAGAAAAATATTAAACCATGCTTCCTACATTTAAAGAACTCATAGCTTTCTTATAGAGAGTCACAAAAGGAAGTATTACTGTATGGATGAATAAGAGTTATAGCAGGTCTATATATTTGTGTTGATAACAAGGAGAATGTCATCAACTCTCTATTGAAAAGAAAGATCAAGATTCAAAGGAAAAAAAAACAGGCTTGGTTTGGATTAGTAGAGTTTATTTCTGTTGTAGTTTACTTTACCTATATTCCTACCAAGTAGATCTTCTAGTAAATACCAGGACATATAAAGTCAAGATCTGTCTGTGTTAAAGATAAAAAATTATGAGATCTAAGAAACAACAAAATAGCTGAGGTTATGGTAACAAATGAGATCACTCAGAGGGAATTTCTAAACTACAGAAAAAGGTTTAAGAACAGACTAGAGAAAGATTGGTAGCTATTATGACGTGTCAAGCACAGTATTAGGTATTGATGATTCTTTACCATTCTAGCTTTATTTTTACTGCATAGAAGATATTGTTAGTGTGCTAAACAATATTTCACTTAGTTTTATTTGGGAAGAGTGAGGAGGTAAAATCATAGCTTTGGGGCTTCATATTTTTGACAAAGTCAAATGACAATTCATGGTAATCAACAATTCTTTGGCAGAGAAATCAAACATATTAAACTCTTTCATGTTTTCCTCTTCATAAAGTATTCTATTTGTGGATAGAATTTCTGTGAGTCATCGCTATTAATTGTCCATGGCTGTGACTCATACTATAGGAATATATGGTGTGCAAAAAATTAAGTTCATCCATATTTTAACTCTTAACTTGTAGATGACTATGAAAGATAAAGAAGGTTTATAACATGTATGTTTCCTTGTGCATTGCTTTGGTCAGAGGTAAGACAAGTCTCATCACGCTTTGTATGGAGGAATGAAATGTCTGTGGTCAAGTGGAGAAATGTTAATAGTGTTCTGATTTTGCAGTGTTTTTCTCTGGGGATAAAAATTAGATGGAGCAGAAATAGGATCAGTATTATCAATGACAGAATAGCCAACAACTTTCATTATGCACTTAACAAATTGGTCAATATTTACAGATTAATAGAAATGTGAATGCTTAACATGGGGGAAATATCCAAGTAAATGTAGTAATTTATTCCATTAGGCCATCTAGTTCTAAAGCAATTTTTTATTTTCTAAAATAAGCCAAAATATATGATGTGGTAAAAAAAAGTTGAGTGCAATTTATATATATTATGCTATTGTTGTTGTTGTTGTTGTTGTTAGGTGCTGTGGAGTCGGTATCCAACTCATAGAGACCCTCATAGGGTTTTCAATGGCTGAGTGCTTCGGGATTGCCTTGGGAGTGGATTGCCAGGCCCTTCTCCCATATATCACATATATGGTAGTATTTATACTACATATAAATCTTTATGATAAAGATTATTAACAATCATAGTTCAATAATTATAAGAAACAGCTATAAATAATTTATTGTAACCAATATGTATCATATTTAAGTTACATCATGGGTCTTGGGACTTGATTATAAAATATTGGAATAATACAGATTATTCTAACTTTTGTACATTTGAATATTATTGGTTACATTTATTTTTTAAGTAATGAGTGCTTCTTTAGAAAAAGAGATAGAACTTATGAACTGTTAATATTCATTTTAATCATAGAATTTAATAAAATTTGAAGCATAAATGAAGCAATGTTAATATTCTTAAGGTAAAAAATATTTAATGATGATTGCAGTGCATTATTCATCTCTTTTTTATTAACATAGTCATAGAATTTAAATGTTATTCTTTCTGAGGAAAGTAAGAAAAATATTTCAATAGTACTAACTTTTAAATTGGGATTGCCTTTAGCTCAGTTGGTAGAACGCAGCTCTGCAGTCTCTGAGGTCCCGAGTTTGATTCCCAGCACCGCAAAAATGCTAGAAGGACGTGGCAACCCAAAACAATCAGCCATTGAAAACCCTATGAGGGTCGCTATGAGTCAGACAGGACTCAACGGCACCTAACAACAACAACAACAACAACAACTTTTAAATTTGTTATTGAATAAATCAGATCTATTTCCATTATAAAGGTGGAATAGCAAACAATATTATGTTTCTTCTAGTCCAAAGAAAAACAGTAGATCTGGATAATGGATAACTTGTGACCAATTGGATTTGCAGCTTTATTTGTATGTTAGCATGTTTGTTTCTTAATTTAGAATATAGAAGTCCTTTATACATTGATAAGGAAATTGTATCTCATGCTGTAGACAAAGGAGTTCCATTTCTTTCAGAATGAATCACACTTATGCTTCTCAGTTTTGTTGTGCTAAAGGTAAAGGTATTAATCTTTTTCACATTTTCTTCATAATAAATATTCTATGATGTTTTCCTAGATAGAACTTCTGTGAATCATTGTTATTAATTGTCCATGGTTATGATTCATACTATAGGAGTATATTGTGTGAAAAAAAATTAAGTTCATCCATATTTTAACATAAGGTATTTCAAACTCATTGATGTAGTTTCATAATTCCTTGGTAATTTTAAAGTTAATTAATTAAGTAATTAATTAACTTATTTTATTTACTTGCAGTACTGAGGGTTGAATTCAGGGCCTCCTATAAGCTAGGCAAATACTCCACCTCTGATCCATACCCCAAATCCCTTTTTAAATTTTTTTAGTTTTGGAGACAAGGTCTCCCTACATTGTGCAGACTAGCTGTGGCCTCAAACCTATGATCCTTCTGCCTCAGTTTCCTTCATCTCTTGGATTACAGGTATGTTCCATGGTGCCCAGCAGAGTTTTATTTTTGAAATATCATCTTGAAATTTAAAAGATCATCCCTATGGCTTAACTTATTGGATGTTCTTATGACTCAGAACTGATTTTATTTTATAAACCATATAAAAATAAATATAATTAATTTGATCATCCTATATAATCTCTTGGGCTGGGATTTAGCTCAGTTGGTAGAGCACTGCGCTGCAGTCTCTGAGGTCCCGAGTTCAATTCCCAGCACCGCAAAAATGGGAGAAGGGCCTGGCCATCCACTCCCAAGGCAATCCCGAAACAGTCAGCCATTGAAAACCCTATGAGGGTCGCTATGAGTCGGATACTGACTCGACGGCACCTAACAACAACAACAACAACATATAATCTCTTAAGACATTTAAACATTACAGAGTATATTTTACACATCTATTTTATAACCAGAAGCCACTAAATAAATACTAACATATTTTATAAAATGTTTAATACATGTTTCCATAAAAAGCTCCTAGTTTTTCTTTTTCATTTATAAATGAGAGAAAAATAAATTTGGAGTATGTTCAAATAGCATTGCCTGAAGAGGCTTTCAGAAGCAGTAGGAAAACACTCTGCCTAACCCCAATTAGTCTTGTTTTCCATATTCAAGGCAGTTCTGTTTTTCAACACATCCACTAAACATGGAGATAATGAAAATTAATATGGTTAGAAAGCAATTCAATAGCAAATGTTTATTGTTTATAATTATTGTTTCCTGACATAATTTTCATAAAACCTGTCAGCTCTGAAAAAAAAGGTTCAAGGAATGTGTAAGCTGCAAAGTAGGCAGGTGCACCTGAATTATATAATAGATATGCTCCTGCAAAGCAATGTGGAAGTCTTTTTTAGTAAATTGAAGTATATTTATATTGTACTTTGTGAACTGATTACTTCTTAGAATAAGTAAAACCTAGATATGGATTCAAATACTTTAATTCATATGTAAACCTATATATAAAAGTTATCCTCTTCCAAAAATTTTCTTGTGAATTTAGCAATAATAGGAAGAAGCTTACCATAAAAAAACATGCTGGAACTTCATTTCTATAGTCTTTCTTCATCTCATTTTAATTATAAACATATACTTCTGTCTTTTTTTTTTCACAACTACTACAGATGGGTTACCAGAGGCTGGGGAGGGTGACGAAAGAGTGACAGAGAGAATGAATATCAAGTACAAGAATGTAGATAATAAGAACAAGTTCTAGTGTTCTATGGCACAATATTGAAAACCCTATGAACAGCAGAGAAGTACTGACAATTGTGTTTCCCCTGTTGTACAGAGGGTCGCTATGAGTCGGATACTGACTCGACAGCACCTAACAACAACAACAACAACAATATAGCACAATAGGGCAACTATAGTTTACAATAATTTATTGTCTATTTCAAACTAGCTAGAAGAAAGGATTTTTGGATACTCTAAATAGAAAGAAATGATAAATATCTGAGGTGACAAGTATACTAATTAAGCTAATTTGATCATTATTCATTGTATTGTAATACCCATGTGTTCTGTAATATCACACTATATCCCATAATAGGCACAATTATTATGTTGTTGTTAGGTGCCATCGAGTCGGTATTCAACTCACAGAGACCCTACATACAATAGGCGAAACTATTGTCAGTGCTTCTCTGCTATTCATATGGTTTTCAATGGCAGATTGTTTTTTGGGAGTGGGTTGCTGGGTCCTTCTCCCAAGCCTACAGCACCTGGTGTTCCCAGGCGGTCTCCCATCCAAGTATTAACCAGGCCTGACCCTGCTTAGCTTCTGAGATCTGATGGGATCAGAAGTCACAGTGCTACCGCTGAAGACAATTATTATATATCAATTAAGAATTAAAAGACTGCAGCCGTAGCCCTGTGGCATCTGATCCCATCAGATCTCGGAAGCTAAGCAGGGTCCGGACTGGTTAGTACCTGGATGGGAGACCGCCTGGGAACACCAGAAGCTGTAGGCTTGGGAGAAGGACCTGGCAACCCCCTCCCAAAAATCAATCTGCCATTGAAAACCCTATGAACAGCAGAGAAGCACTGACAATAGTGTTTCCCGTTGTACAGAGGGTCGCTATGAGTTGGATACCGACTTGACGGCACCTAACAACAACAACAACAAGAATTAAAAGAAAAATAAATTATGTGAGAAAAGAAACTACTACGAATGATAATTTTAGTGTGTATTTGCATTTGTCTATGAATGTGTTTTTAAAGTTGCAAAATGGAAAATGCAAAGAGGAACCAATGTAGATCCTTCTTTCAAGAATGTAGAGGATGAGGTGCATGGGGTGCATTTTGTGAGATCTCCTTTTCATGTAGTACATCTCACATTAGGTTCAATGCTCTGGTGACAGCAAAAGTCGGGGGGGAAAGTGGTCAAGGAAACAAGATGACCCATTTGCTTGAGACTTAAGAAAAAAATCTACCACACAAGGAAAAACCAACAACATAAAACCTTTAATAACTCCTATTTTGAGGTTTCCATCTGTGAATCTAGAATCTAAGCTTCATGAAGGTGAAGTCTTCATTTCTTTTCCTCATCACTGTATCCTGTACTAGTACCTGGCATGTAGTCACTCCATATACATGGCTCTTGGTAGAATAGGTAAAAATAACATGGAGAAACAGATATCCTACATCCACATAGTTGTCAAGTTACATGCTAAAGATCCTATTTATTTACAAGTCAAGTCCACCTCTTCCTAATCTTAGCCATTTTCCCGCACCATAACATCATCCAGATCCCTCACTCAATCTACCTCTAATAGCAAGTTAGTTAAAGTGAATTTTAATTTGATTAGAATATGTTTTTTCTCTCCACAGTATTATATAAAAGGTGGTGCAAGTGCCATTCAGCTTCTGCTAAACATTGCTCCACATGTTGGAACTCCAACTGTGTCATTGGTATTCTGTTTCACAGGAAAGCAAATTCATTTCTTTAACCTACACTTTCCAAATTTCCTATTAAAATTCATTTACTTAGAACATCCTGTTTTAACTAAAGTCAATTTACCTCCCTCACCTAAAATAACATGTTGACTATATTATCAGTTCCGTTTGGCAGTTAGACAATTGTAACATATGACAGCAAACAACCAAAGACTAAAAGATTGTGAATACAATGCTATAGGAAGTTCAAAACTGGGAAATTATTCAAGTTTTCAATTAATGGAGGATTTCTAAACCTGGGATTTGATATAAAATAGTGTAAACACAAAGGGAACAGAAGGGAGTGTGGTCCAGCCTTACCAGTACATGGTTATGTGTGGAAGCACTAGAGATAAGGCCATGGAGGGCTGGGTTTACTTGATAATTATCCTGCAGCTACTGATAGGTTTTGACCAAAATTCTTAGATGAGTACAACTGAGTAAAGTTGACATGATGGCAGTGGCAGCTAATAGACACTAAAGGAAAGGAAGGCCAGTTAGGAAGAAGCTAATACTCCAGTTGAGTTACAATATAATGAGAACCTAGAGTAGTGGTAGCAGAAGGAAAGATACACGGTTTGATCTCAGAAAGAGGTGCCAGGAACCAGCGACTAATTTGAGAAGAGATGGGCAGATAATGATGCTGAGTTTCAAACCTGGAACAGTACACGTGGGAGTAAGAAACTGAAGGAGGAGCAGTTCAGAAAAGACACAGATTAGATGACCCAGGACACAGCCTTAGAAACTATGTGCATTAGAGAATGGTTAAAAGAGGAGTCTGCAAAGGGAGCTATCAGCTAAGTAGGAAGACAGCCAAAATATACCTAGTGTCAAGAAAAGCAAGGAAGAGAAAGTCTTTTGTAAGCATAGGAACCTTAATGAAGGATTTGCTTACAAGGTCTTAGATACCTTCAGAAAATAAAACAAATTCAATTAAGTGTAGAACCAGGTAGATAAATTTTAAGGAGTTAAAGATTGTGTGTGGAAGGCCAAGAAATAATAAAATATGTGATAGCACATCACTTAAATCAGTCTGTTCAAATAGAATAATTATATCACTTGTGTTAGGGACTCTTCACTGTGATAGAAAGCCTGAGAGAAGCAACTTAAGAAGAGGACAGATTGATTTTGGCTTATAGTTTCAGAGGTTTCTGTCAGTGGTTGGCTTGCTCCATTGCTTTGGGCCTGTGGTAAGGCCAAACACAATGGCAGCATAAATGTGGTGGTTGAGCAAAGTTGCTCACCTCATAGCAGCCAGGAGGCAGAGAGAGACAGATAGGAAGGAGTCAAGGATAAGATATCCTTAAAGACATGCCTCTAATGACCTACTTCCTCCAACCAGGCCCCACCTCCTAACTCTCTGCCACCTTCCAATAATGGCATCAAATTATTACTCCATCGCTGGATTCATGCGCTGCTGAAGTCAGAGACTTTGTTATCCAATCACTTCCAAAAAGGTGCAGCAGCTGGCAACCAAACCTATAAACACATGGGCCTTCAGGGAGGATTTCAGATTGAAACCATAATAGTACCTGGCTCTCAAAAGAAATCTCACAAGTCATAGACATAAACAGGATGCTAAAAATAAACTTCCACACACCAGGAAATCATGCTGTAAACTAAGATGTCATATTTTCAAAGCAACATTTAACTGGGAAGTATTCTTGATATAAAAAGGATTGGTGTTGGGAAAAGAAAGAGGATTTTAGAAACAATTTTGTAGAAACTTTTTGTAGACAGCTTTGGTTGAACCTGCAGCCAAGACCACTCTGGCATCCGATCCTATCAGATCTCAGAGGCTAAGCAGGGCTTGGCCTAGTTAGTCCTTGGACAGGAGACCGCCTGGGAATAGCAGGTGCTATAGGCTTGAGACAGCCCATTCCTGAAACAATTAGTCATTGAAAACCCAATGAAGAGAAGCACTGACATTGTACCAGCATGGCACAGTGTCAGGGAATGTTTTGTCTGTGTACATAGGGTCACTATGAATTGGACCCAACTCGATGGCACTTAACAACAACAACAACATAACACTTGGAGAATAATAACGTGTATATTCATATGACGTTTTTGTCAGGTGCCATCAAGTCGATATCTGACTCACAGAGACCCTGCTTACAACAGGGAAATACTGTTGTCAGTACTTCTCTGCTGTTCATAGGGTTTTCAATGGCGGATTGATTTTTGGAAGTGGGTTGCTGGGTCCTTCTCCCAAGCCTACAGCACCTGGTGTTCCCAGGCAGTCTCCCACACAAATACTCACCAGGCCCGACCCTGCTTAGCTTCTGAGATCTGATGGGATTGGATGCCACAGGGCTATGGCTGCAGGCATTCATACAATAGAGCATGTATAACATGTATATCCATGCCTGAAAAGAAGTTAAAGCACTCTGTGTGTGTGTGTGTGTGTGTGTGTGTGTGTGTGTGAGGGGTAGGGGGGAGGAGAGTTTGTGTTGAGAATTAAATATACTTCCATGTACAGTAGTGTACGGAATGTAGAATTTTTCACTATGGACTAGATATACATCCCCCAGGAAAGAGTTAATATTCTACACAAATGGTTCTAATCAGGTGACCAAGGGAGCCTTAAACCCTCTCCTCAGCTTAACTAAACTCTAAACAGGCTTTTTCCTGACTCTAGGTTTCTGACAGCTCCCCCCCGCCGTTTCCTTAGAGAATTTAGTTTAGAAAACTTTCCATTGTAAATGCTTTCTCTGTCCCCTTTGATATGTAAATCTTTTAAAAAGCTTCTTGACAGTTTTACAACCTAAAAATGTCTTTCTTGGGAGCTGGGAGTCATCCTTTTGAAATGTAATCATTAAAGAAGAAAGTGCCCCTATCTCCCAGCCTCTGGGGGAGTGTAGGAACCTAAGTTCAAGAGATTCCTTGCTCTATGTTGTAAAATTACCTGCTCTTCCAAAGATGGGAGAAAGTTTATTTTTCCTTAAAGCCAATTAGTAAGTGTAGATGGTCTTTGTTCTCCCTCCCACGCCAACACTTTTTTCCCCTGTGCTATAGATTGAACCCAGGTTCTTGCACAATCTACACAATTACTTTTACCACTGAGCTAAACTTCCAGCTCCTTAAAGTCCAATTCTTAAAAAATTCTTCCACCTTTTGGTTTTAAAAATTTGGGTTCAGGCTGATTTCTCTCCCCTTTTGGAATAGCCTCAATAAAGGCTTCTTTGAATGTTTAACTTGGGGTTTGCAGCACTTGCATTGATATGGGCAAGTTGTCCTCAACAACGAGTCTGTGTATAACAAGGAAATCAGAGAGGTGTCAAGGTACAAGTGACTAGAAGGCAGACTGTAGCTATAAGTGTTATGCCCAGAATCCGAGTTCCCCAAAGATCACCGGGGAGTCCAAAGTCGAATGCAAGAACAAAGAGCCTTTATTAAAGCTCAAGCTCGACGGTGCCACACTTCACTGATGCATCAGCTTAGTGTCGGGACCCCAACTCGCTGCTGGTGAGGGTTTTTATTGAGGGTTACAGGTAGGAGTAAGGGGGAGTTCAGGATTGGTCAGGCCTTTGAACTAAGATGGGCTGGCGATTGAGGGTTGGCTGGGGGTACAAAGTACAAAGTAAGTTTGCATTTCCCAGAATTTAGCCTTTTCAGGAATTCCCTGAATTTGGACTTTTACAAAGTTATCTAGCATTGCCACGTTTTTTCTTAATCCAGCCCTTCGGCAGGCCCAGCCATCTCATGACACATCCGCCCTTATCAGCTTTAATTGAAGGCTAGTTTCGAGGAACCAGAGTAATTTTTAAGTGACCTGGGCCGGCTATCATAACATAAGTTCTAGTAGTTGCATTTTGCAAAGTGATTCTAAATATTGCACAAATGCTCCTGAGTCATAAGGGTGCAGTATTTAACAACTAAAAAGCACAAGGCATTTGGTTAAATTTAAATTTCAAATAAATAATTTTTAGTATATGAGCTGTGATCAAAATAATATGGTTAATGTTTAAATTTTTTAAAAATGATTGCAGTAAAAGACACATCAATAATCCCCTCAAAATACTCCTCCTGTCTTCAAATATCCTTATCCCATCATTCTTGCCACTTTCTGATGGAATTCTGGAAGTCATCTTTTGTGAGTGTCTTTACTTTCATCCTCCATCATGACAATACTTCACATCACACATCATTTGTGGTATGGCCCTTTCTGTCAAATAAACATTGCAGTGTGTCCTCATCTACCTTATTCACCAGATCTGGCATCATGAGACTTCCAGCTCTTCTCTGAACCTCAAAATGACCATGAAAGGTCATTTTGAATCAATTTAGGCCATGGAGACAGCCACAGCAGTGCAACTAAAGACACTCACAAAAGAGGTCTTTCAGAAATGCTTTAGAAAATGGCAAGCCTGGGATAATGAGGGAAATTAATGACAATGTGTCATTTATTGTAATTTTTTTTATTTTAAACATTTGTCTATCTTTTTATCATACCTTGTATGTATAACCTGTAAAATGTTTGGGACAGACTTATATCAAAAAGTATTTGAGGTTTATCTGTAATTCCAATGCAATCAAGCATTCCTTATATCCCATATATCATCTCTACCATTCAAGAGAAAATCAGTTTTAATCAGGTACCATTCCTAGAGAGACAAAAATCTGCTTATGACAGTGTCAGTTGCCAGCTCTAACAGCTCTCCTTTATTGTGCATTTCCTTCTCCTCCCAACTCCACCATGCTTCCTCCACATGCCAAGCTAGAAGGGTTGGAATGGCAGCTAGCCTGAGAGTAGGGGATAAGAAGAGAAAAAAACAGAAACCAGCTTCTGACTCAAGGCAGACAGCAGGTTGATACCTTGACTGGTAGAGGAGAGTGGAGGAAATCATATCTCTGAGGGAAGATTTAACTGTTAATGAATTTTTTAGACTGCATATTAGTTTCTGAATTGCTGTATGACTTAATAAGACTCGAAGAGACTGCCAAATTTCCATCCAGTGGCAGAGAAATTATCTCCATTGTGACAAATTCCTCTCTGAGGACAAAAAATAAAATTGCATTTCTAACTTTCCACACACTGTATTTGTTAAATGTACCAATTATATAGATCATGATACATAACAATAAATAAATGCTTTTCCATTTTTATGTGTTTCAAGAGTTTGTGAGATTGGTCATTTAAAAATATTGTTGTTGTTGTTAGGTGCTGTCAGTTGGTATCCAACTCATAGCGAACCTCATAGGGTTTTTTGTTTTTGTTTTTGGTTTTTTTTAGAAATTTTTAATGTACATCTTAATGTGATTCACTTTGACATGCTTTTCATTGTGACATTTCCATATATGCATTTTGATAAACATTATTCATATAGGTTACCCCTTACCCTCCCCTATGTTTCCCCCCTCCCACCCTTCCCATCTAAGTTTCCCATCTAAGTCTTCTCTATCTTTTACTTAGTGGTATTTTTTTATATGTCCTTGGGTTCCAGTTCTGTTTAAGATAGAAACTTTTCCTGTAGTGGTCTTTGTTTTTATCGTGTTAGAACAATTACATGCAATTTCTAGTCCATTTATATTGACATCATTCTTATCCCCCCCCTTTATTATGATCTGACCTTTGAATAGGATTTTTCCTTCTTGTAATTTTGAATCAGCTCCCTCATATGAGTGAGAACATGTGTTGTTTCTCTTTCTGAGCTCGTGTTCATTCACTCAAAATAATTTTCTCTAATTCCATCCATTTTGCTGTGAATGACCTTATTTCATTTTTCTTGATTGCTGAGTAGTATTCCATTGTGTATATATACCACAGTTTTTTTATCCATCCTTCTCTTGAAGGGCACTTTGGTTGATTCCATATCCTTGCTATTGTGAAAAGCGCTGCATTGAACATGGAGAAGCAGGTGTCTCTCTGGTATGATGACCCATCTCCCTTTGGGTAAATTCCCAATAGTGTTATAGCTGGGTCATATGGTAGATCTATTTTTAGTATTTTGAGGTACCTCCATATTGATTTCCATAGTGGTTGCACCAATTTACAGCTCCACCAACAATGTAAAAGTGTCCCCTTTCCCCCACAACCTCGCCTTGTGTATTGGGTTGTTTGTTTTGGGGGGAGCTTTTTTCTTGAGTTCTTTATAAATTCTAGTAATTAGACCTTTGTCTGATGTATAAAATTCAAAAATTTTTTCCCATTCCGTGGGGGGTTCCTTGACTCTGTTGTTTCTTTTGCTGTGCAAAAGCTTTTTAATTTCATGTGATCCCATTTATCTATTCTTGTTGCAATTTCTTGAGCAACTGGAGTCCTATTAAGGAAATACTTTCCTATGCCTATCTAATGGAGTATATGGGGCTGGGATTTAGCTCAGTTAGTAGAGTGCTACGCTGCAGTCTCTGAGGTCCCGAGTTCAATTCCCAGCACCACAAAAATGGGAGAAGGACCTGGCAACCCACTCCTAAGGCAATCCCGGAAACAGTCTGCCATTGAAAACCCTATGAGGGTTGCTATGAGTCGGATACCGACTCGACGACACTTAACAACAATTAACATTGCCTATCTTGCCTTCTATAAGTTTTAAAGTTTCTGGTTTTATGTTGAGATCTTTTATCCATTTTGAGTTAACTCTCGTGTACATTGAGAGATGTGGATCCACTTTCATTTTTCTGCATGTGGATGACCATGTTTCCCAGCACCATTTGTTGAAGAGGCTGTCCTTTTTCCAGTTTATTTGCTTTGCGCCTCTGTCAAAAATCAGATAACTATAGGTGTGTTGAGGTATTTCTGTGTCTTCTATTCTGTTCCAGATGTCTTCGGGCCTATTTTTGTGCCAGTACCAAGCTGTTTTTGCAACCACTGCCCTATAGTATAGCTTGAAGTCAGGGATTGTGATTCCACCTTCATTAGATTTGCAGTTTAAAAGTATTTTGGCTATACGTGGTCTTTTGTGGTTCCATATGAATTTTTGGATCATTTTTTTCTATTTCTGTAAAGTCAGTCAGTGGAATTTTAATGGGTATTGCATTAAATCTATAGATTGCTTTTGGTAGGATAGCCATATTTACTATATTAATTCTCCCTATCCAGGAGCAGGGGAGTTCTTTCCATTTTTTAGTGTCCTCTGCTATTTCTTTCTTTAATGCTTTGAAGTTTTCCTTGTAGAGATCTGAAGGGTCTTTGGTTAGATTGATTCCAAGGTATTTAATTTTCTGGTGGACTATCATGAATGGTATCTTTCCTGAAATTTCCTTCTCTTCCTATTTGGAATTGGTGTAAAGAAAATCTATTGATTTTTGTGTGTTAATTTTGTAGCCTGTGACTTTGCTGAAGGAGTTAATTAGATCCAGAGTTTTCTGGTTGAGGTTTTGGGGTCTTTCAGGTATAAGATCATATCATCTGCAAATAAGGATAATTTGACCTTTTCCTTGCCAATCTGTATCCCTTTGATTTCTTCCTCTTGTCTGATTGCCCTAGCCAGAACTTCCATTACTATGTTGAATAGAGTAGGAGAGAGAGGACATCCTTGTCTTGTTCCAGATCTAAGAGGAAATGGTTTCAGTTTTTCTCCATTTAATATAATGTGGGCTGTAGGTTTGTCATAAATGGCTTTTATGATATTAAGGTATTTGCCTGTTATACCTATTTTCTCCAGTGTTTTTATCATGTTGCACTTTATCAAAGGCCTTTTCAGCATCCATTGAGATGATCATGTGGTTTTTGCTTGCCAGTTTCTTGATACGCTGGATTATATTAGTTGATTTCCATATGCTAAACCAGCCTTGCATCTGTGGTATTAATCCCACTTAGTCATGGTGAATAATCTTTTTCATATGCTGCTGGATTCTGTTTGCCAGAATTTTATTGAATATTTTTGCATCTAGATTCATAAGGGAGATGGGTCTATAATTCTCTATCTTAGATGAATCTTTTCCTGTTTTAGGTATCAGGGTGATGGTAGGTTCATAGAATGTATTTGGGAGTGTTCCCTCCTTTTCTATTCTTTGGAATAATTTGAGGAAGACAGGTATCATATCTTCTTTAAAAGTTTGGTAAAATTCTGCTGTGAATCCATCAGGACCTGGGCTCTTCTTTGTTGGGAGACTTTTAATTCCCTTTTCTATTTCTGTATAGGTAATGGGCTTGTTTAAGTCAGTTATGTCTTCTGGGGTTAGTTTTGGTAGGTCATACGTGTTAATAAATTTGTCCATTTCTTCTGCATTTTCATATTTTTTAGAATACAGTCTCTCATAGTAATCCCTGACAATTTTATGTATTTCGTTGGAGTCGGTGGTTATGGATCTGTTGTCTTTCATAATCCATACTATGTTAGATTTTTCCTTTTTCTTTTTGATGAGGTTAGCCAGAGGGGTGTCTACTTTATTAAACTTTTCAAAGAACCAGCTCTTAGTCTTATTAATTTTTGAATTATCTCTTTAGATTCTAATTGAGATATTTCTCCCTTTATTTTTGTAATTTCCCTCTGTATGTTCCATTTAGGGTTGTTTTTTTGTTGTTGTTGTTGGATTTCTAGAGTCTTAAGCTGTGTCAATAGGTCATTTATTTGTCTCATTTTTATTTTATTGATGAAGGCACTTAATGCTATGAATTTCCCTCTTAAAACTGCCTTTGCTGTATCCCATATGTTTTGGTATGATGTGTTTTCATCATCATTTGACTGTAGGAATTTTTTAAATTCCAATTTGATTTCATCAATGATACATTGGTCATTCCATAGTGTATTATTCAGTCTCCATGAGTTTGTAAAGTTTCTGGAATTATTCATGTTCTTGAGCTCCAATTTTATCCCATTATGATCTGATAAGGAACAGGGGATAATTTCTACATTTTTGTATTTGTTTATGGAGTTCTTACAGGCTAGCATATGATCTATTTTAGAAAATGTACCATGTCGAGCTGAGAAGAATGTGTATTCCTCATCATGTGGATGAAATATTCTGTATATATCTGTAAGATCCAGCTGGTTTAGGGTGGAGATTAGATTTGACATTTCTCTGTTGATTTTTTGTTTTGATGACCTGTCTCTTGACAAGAGTGGGGTATTGAAGTCCCCCATTATCATTGATTCTGGTCCAATAAAGTTCTTTATATTCCATAAGGTCTGTTTTATAAAGCTAGGAGCTCCTACGTTTGGGGCATAGATATTAAAGACCGTTATTGATTCTTGATCGATTGTTCCTTGTATTAAAATGTAGTGAGCATCCTTCTCTCTTCTAATTAGTTTTGGAGTGAAAGTTAATCTATGTGAAATTAAAATTGCCACACCTGCTTTCTTTTGTTGCTCCCCCCCCGCTAGGTATACATTTTTCCAGCCCTTAACTCTCAGTTTATTCCAGTCTTTGTGAGTTAGATGAGTTTCTTGAATACCACATATTGATGGTTTGTGTTTTTTCATCCAATTATCCAACCTCTGTCTCTTAATTGGTGAGTTAAGACCATTTACATTAATAGAGATTATTGAGGAGCATTTATTGTCATTTATCCAATCATTACCTGCTACTGATTTATGATTCATGTTTGCTTTGGACCTTTCTTGTGTTGCACTCATCTCAGCTATCCAGTTCTTTGATTTCCTTTGTAGTGTTGTCTTAACTCTCCTGGATGTGGTAATTAATTTATTATACTCTCCAGTGCTGGTTTGGTGGTTGCATATTATTTAAAAGCTTCAATGTCATTAAATGTCTTATATTCCTCATCTATTATCAATGATAATTTTGCTGGATATATTAGTCTAGGCTGGAGATTTTTTTTTCTTAATATTTGAATCACCTGTGACCATTCCTTTCTAGCTTTCAATGTTGATATGAGAAAGTCTGCAGTAATTTTTATTGGCTGTTTTTTATAAGTAACAAGGGGCTTCTGTCTTGCTGCTTGCAGGATAGCGTCTCTGGTCTCTAACGACAGGATTCAAGCAATGACGTGTCTCAAGGATGATCTATTTAAGTCAACCTTCAAAGGAGTCCTGAAAGTCTTAGTGGTGTATATATCCATTTCCTGTGCTATCTTTGGGAAATTTTCCTTGAGGATATCATTTACTAGGTTGTGAAGGCCTCCAGTGATTCTTTCTTCTCGTTCAGGAATACCATAATTCTTATATTTCTTTTTTTCACTCTATCTGAGTTCTCTTGGAAATCTTTTTTTTAAAACTTTTATCATTGACTCCATTTCTAATTGCTTGTGTTTCAGCTCATTTATGTCATCTTCTGCCTCAGAGGTCCTTTGCTCTGATTCATCCAGTCTTGAAGAGAAGGATTCTTTAGCCGTATTCAATTCTGATAATTTGGATTGAATATCGAGCAAAGTGGCTTGATTTTTCTTAATTATTTCTAACTGGGATGACAGAACAGCTTCCAAATTAGAAGTCTTTCTTTCAATTATCTCCAGTGTATTTGTAGTATTTGTCTTTATTTCTCTTAGCATGCTTATAACCATGACTCTGAACTTCGAATCAGAGATCTCTAAGAATTGCGAGTCCTTGGAGTTATATGTTGGGGATTTATGATCTGTAAAGCCTTCAGCTCCATCCTGCCCCTTTGTGGTTTTTGTTTGTAGATTTACTTGATTTGCCCATAATGTGGTCCAGGAAATAGAATTTGTCTTTCCTGATTATTCAGAACTTCTTCCTCTGTTATTCCTTTGAAATTGGTGCTGAATCTCTGGTGCTTATTAGATCTTATGAGCTGGGTATGTTCTCGGCTATTTGGTCTGAGTGGTTGACACTAGTCTACCAGCCCAACTTCAAGGAGGGTAAGGGTTAGGGAGGCCATAGATTTTGTTTCTCTTCTGTGGGGTGAGAAAGGGGGGGATCTGGTGATAGAAGAGGGGGAAAGAGGAGGTAGAGGACAGAGGCTAATAGAAATTACTGTCAAAATTAATGTTAAGGTTAAGATTTAAGGGATAAATGATTAAAACAATGATATATATAACTTAAGAAATAGAGAAGGAGAATAGAAAAAGGGAAGGGAGTAAAGAAGAAAGGAAGAAAAATAGGGAAGAAAAAGAGAAAAATCAAAAGGAAAAGAAAGAAAGAAAGAAAGAAAGAAAGAAAGAAAGAAAGAGAAAGAAACAAATCTCACACATACACTCTCCCAAACACAAATAAAAACACTTGTAGTTGGATGAGGTGGTGCACACCTACAATCCCAGTGGCTTGGGGGTCAGAGGCAGGAGGGACGGAAGCCCGATTTCTGTGCAACCCAATTAGACCCTGTCTCAAAAAGCAAAAAATATATGGGCTGGGCGCACAGCGTGTCAGTCCAGCTCCCACAAAGGAAGCAGGCTCAAGACCCTGGGTTAACCCCCGTTTAAAAAAAAAAAAAAAGAACACTTATATGTTCTTGGAGGTGGAATCTGAACTGAGGACACCCAGTTCGACCAGATGGAGTCGATACTACAGGATGCAGTGCTCCCTACAGAACTCAGGGTGGCAGTATTTCCACACAATCTGCAATAACAGTCGGTCTTATTGGGTCGATATAGCAAAATGCTCCATAATAACCTGGATTTAATTGGGGCACCGAGTGCCCAAAGAGACTGTTCCACGAAATATTCTGTAACTATTGTATTGTTCGAGAGGCAGTGGAACCTGTGGGGTCTTCCCTGGAATTCTCCCTGTCCCATGTAGTTCGGGCACCAATTCCCCAAATCAGAGATTTCCTCCCCAAAACCTACAGCATGGGGGGAATATGGCTGCTATCATAGAGTTTTTTATTGCAGCGATTTCCGCCCACTTGGGAGGACCATATCCTTTTGTGGATGGGATGCTCTCCCGCAGAATCTGAAACAGATTTTGTCATGTGCTGTGATTGCGCTCAAAACTGCTCTGCTTGTGGCTAATTGTGCCACTAGGCTCTGCCGAAAAGGAGCTCTCTGTCTGCGTGGGGCTCAGTCGCCTCCACAAACCCCAGATTTCTCCACAGTACAATGGGTTGATTTGGGCTCACCTCTGGTGTGTCTGGGATCCAGGTATATGTGTGCCCATATATCTGTGGAGATTGTGTCTGTACACCTGACCCACTACAACAGGAGGGAGGGAGCCACGTCTAAGCTCTAGACGCTTATCGCTGGCACCGGTTTCCCTGTTCTATCCGCGGCCGCTACAGATGGTGATTCCGTGTGCCACCTCAAACTGACTCACCCAGAATTTGTACTTTGTGTCCCACAGGCAGGGTGAGAGTGTGCTGCCAAGGTTGCACTCCATGTTGGGTCCGGCCCCCGTGGGTGCGTGTGCGCGAAGTCCCTTCCAAGTCCGCCATCTGTGTGATGGTGAAATGGCGCTGGTCCTGCTGCTGACCACTGTGTAGCTCCTCCGAAGCCAAATCCTTGACTTCAGTGTACGCCTAGTTTCATTCTCTATCTCTCAAACTAAATTATCACTGTTTCTATTTATTCAATTTGATTTTCAAACCCCTAATCGAGGCTTCCCATTACTCCGGAACAGAAGGCATGTGTTATCTGTCCACCATCTTGACTCCAACCCCTCATAGGGTTTTCAATGGCTGTTTTGGGATTGCCTTGGAAGTGGATTGCCAGGTCCTTCTCCCATTTTTGTGGTGCTGGGAATTGAACTCAGGACCTCAGAGACCGCAGTGCAGTGCTCTACCAACTGAGCTAAATCCCAGCCCCTTTAAAAATATTAATAATCCCAAAACTAACAACCTTGCATATTATTATAATGCCACTTATAAAATGTCTCAGAATTATAGAAAACATACTAAATATTAATGAATATTCATAAAATCCCTCTACATGACAGTTTTCTGAACTTTGTTGTTTCTTATTGTATTTTTTTAACTGAGGTATAAAAATTCATTGATTTTAGTTGTATGAGTTAATGTTTGACAAACATATACAACCATTTGTGTCATAAAATAGTTTAAGAATCCAATGGGAACTGTAAATTCATACATGCAGATACATAGATTTTTCATATAAGTTCAGAATATTTGTTGACCCTTAAAACCTACCTGAAGACATCAAATTAAAATTCTTACTCTAAATCTTTTCTTATGGACAATGACTATAAATTTATTTATTATATGTCTTGTATCTAAATTTCTTAAAGTTGTACTGAATATTTAAAATATCAGTGTTATCTTTTTAAAAGAATGCTAACTATAAATGCTATGTTCTTATGTACTTAAGCAGAAGTAAAATACTGCAGAACATACTAATATGACCTTTTTTTAGATGCAGATTTACTCTTCCCATATTTCAATGGAAATTCTTATTTAGAACTACCTTTTTTTACAACTCTGGATGAGTCAAGGTTTGCCCTGGAGAAGAAACATAACAGAACTGTTACCATCTACTTGACCATAAAAACAAACACTTTAAATGGGACTGTTCTCTACAGTGAGTACTGTTTGACCTTCTATATTGCATGCTTCTTTTCCAAATGCTAACCTAGTAAATTGATTAATAGTGATTTAAATATTATGAGAAAGCTTTTCTAGCCTAGCACGTGAAGCATTACTACAAAGGTTTTTAGCTCTTTGTAGTTCTCTAGAAGTGTTTTTAATTTATGAGTCATTCAATGGAACATGACTCTGAACTGACAAGAAAGAATATGGCAAACATAAGAATTTGATGGCATATGGCTATAGCAATAAAACATAAATGCTGCAAATGTTTCAGAGCATCTTTTATGATATAAATCACTAAATATGAGTTTTATTAAATACTTATTACCTTGGAAAAAGGCATTCCAAAGCTGAGGTTCATTTGATGATTGAGAAAATCCCTAGTACTCTTTTAGTACCATCTATTACCTTTGCATAAAAATAGGAGTAATATTAACAATATTTATTTGAAGAAAATGCCTTTACATCCAGTGTTCTCTATATTATTATGTGGTATGCTCACAAGGATCTCCATAATCAAAATTTATGAGCCTGTTTCTTCTCTGACTGAACATCACTAAGGTGTATTAACCTGCAGTACTCAAAATATGATAATTGTTTTATCTCTTGAAATGTGTGCATGATAGTTCCAATAATTCTCTACAGAGGAGGTGTAACATCTTCCATATTTTAATAGATTATCCACTGTGGGGCAGCTTATTATTTTCTAAGTGATTTCTTCCTCTACATTGAAGTAATTTGCAAAATTGATTCATCACTCTACTATCTTAACAAAATTCAAAGCTTATAAGTTCTTTAACTAGGTGTAAAATACCTAAAAGAAGCATTTTGGAAAGCTGGGAAAAGTTAGAGTTTTGACTATTAAATTAAAACTGAGAATATCTGCTACATTTTAAAAAGAAACCAACTTGTCAGAAGTAGGCCAGCGTTATTTATGCCTGAGGAGCAGAAGCACCGAAGTTTAAATGATGGCTTTAGGATGTTTGGTTTATTTATGTTAAAAGAGAGCAAAAAGAAAAGAAAAACAGAAAACAGTTTTCTATTTAAAATCTAAGTGCTGGTAGATGAGCATGAAATTTGGAGGTAATAGTGCATTGCAGGAGAAACAAAACAAAACATAGACCCAAAGACAAAAGCAAAATAATTTAAAGTCATACACAAAGTGATTTTTCTGGGCTTTTCAGTTGTTACTTTTACATAGAATTTGAAGGTATTTCCTCGGGGAAAATGTGTTTTGTTTTACCAACTGAGGCATGTCATTGTTCAAGTAGAAGCCAGCCCTGACTCCCTGGCTTTGAGCTTATGCTCCTGGCTCATATCCATGCTGCCAATAGGCTACTTTTTCTCTTCTCTTTTTTTCCTTTTCTTTTTCTTTTCTTTTCTTTTCTTTTCTTTTCTTTTTTCCTCCTTTTCTTTTTTCTTTACCTTCTTTTCGTTTCTTCCTTTTCTTCTCTTCTCCTTTCATGTTTTTTTAGTTAACATAGAAAATAATGTTTCATTATGACATGTTCAAATATGCCTATCACTGTACATTGCTCATATTCAGTCTCCATTGCCCTCTCATAGCCTTTTGAGGTCTAAGCATATATGCCCTCTGCCCATGTTGGTGCTTCAATATAAGTCTAATAAAATTCAACCTGACGTTAGTGCTAGAGGATTATTTTTGCCTTTCTTATCCAATGACTGACCAAAATAATCAAACTGGAAATTATTATTAAGAAAATAATAGCACTATAACAATGATCAATTTCTGTCTTTTTCTTACATAATTGTCATCATCATGACATTGGATGCACTGAAGCAATTTACTCAAAGGCATTTCCTAGCCTGTGAGTGGAGAAAACATTTTGTCTGTATAGTGTTCTTTCTTATTTACTTGTAAGGTGGTAATTTAAGCCTATGCTGTTGGGAATACCTCAGCAGAGTGTTTCATGGGGCTTTCTTCCTCTTGGAATTTGTCTAACTCATAAAAGCCTCACAGCCGATGAACACAGACTTTTGTGATTCATTTAGATATTGTCTCATAACTTGACTTAAGGACTGATTTTCTTTCATTCAAAATTAGTATATTATGTGCAGGAGCAATTAAAAGTAGTAAGGAAATTAAAACAGATGTTTAACCTTAGTTTTGGGAGTTAATTCTGTTTAAGTTGTTTTCTCATCTTGTTTTTCTACTTGTTTGTTTGCTTCTTTGTTTTACTTTTTTTTACTCCTTAACAAACATTCCAGTTTAACTCAATCCCATGCCACAAATATTTATTGAACATTTGGACTTTATGTCATCAAATTTTTAAGGGAAAAGGATAGAGAAATACCAGACTGATAAACCAACGTCAGCTTTGAATTATATTCCTAGTTCAAAACTGTACATTTGTCTTGTCTCAGTTTGCCTCACCAACTAATTGATGTTGAAAAGGAACAAAAGGAAGATAAAACTTGAATCCTTATAGAGTTACAGTAAAAATCCTTAGAAAAGATAGTTTTAAAAAAGAACTCTCTGTGGGAGAGAGACAACATCAAAAGCAGCCGTCAAGATGAAAGAAAGCTTTTGGAGCCCACCACTGAACCAATTCAGAATTCTGGAACCCAGTCAAAGGAACTACCAACAGGTCAGGGCAGAAGGGAGGAAACTACACAAAGTTCTTTAAGGGCGCTTTCAGAAAATTCTCTATTCAGCAAGCAGTATCAATCAGGAGGTTTTGTCATGGGATATATTACTATGTAGTTGGATCCATTCTGTGCTGCTTCTTTGAAAAGACATAAGCCTGCCCTGCTGAAGAGTATGATCTTTGAGAATTAGGAGCAGACACCTGACCAAGTCCCAAGAGGCAAATTACAGGAGCAGCTCCAGTGGGAAGGCAGGAATCAGAAGCAGTCTGTGTGTGACCTAATTTGTGTATTTCAAGTTGAAAGCAAAAGAAGGAGCAGCCTCTGGTATTTATTCCAGGGAGGAGTTGACAAGTAGGATTAGAAGAGTCCCCGGTTTTTGCATTCAGGGAGGGCTAATGAAAGAGATTTGTGGTAGGGCTAGAAAAAATAAATTTAAAGAACATAACACCCGTCTTTCTCTGTAAAGAGATTTCCAACAGAACACACAATATCTTTATTGGATACTTATTAAGCTTTGTAATGATGATGACAAGGCCAATGAAATCCCACAGTAGTTCCTGAAATCACATTGCAAAACGTCTTCTTTTCTTATAGAAAATAAAGATTAAGATTATTCAGCTGTTTAAATCAACTTTTACAGTACAGTACAGTATAATTCCTTGAATGTCTTTGTCCATCCTTATTAGCTCCCAATAGGGCTGGCTTCAGATGGATATGGGTGGCAGTGGGTTTGAAGCAGCGCATGAATGAATTCATGCACTGTTGTTTATAGTGCACTTAGAAACTGACTTTTATTTCTCTTTTTTTGAAGTCAAATAAAAAGTCTTTTTTATAAAGTCAAATTCAACAGATTTCTGTGCCTAGAAAGTACATAGCCACCTGTTAGGCACATGAGAGATACAAAGTTACAAAAAAGAATGATCTGAATCTCTAGTTTCTCAACACATAGAGATACACATACATAATTCTATGGGAAAGCTGATTGTAACAGGTCCTAGAAGCATAAATGTAGGACGGGAGAAGAGTAGAGAGATTCATTACAACAGGAGTCTGTGTTTACATACCTGTGTTAAATAGGAAGTGCTGAGATTTGGCTCAGTTGGTAGAGCGCTGCACTGCAGTCTCTGAGGTCCCGAGTTCAATTCCCAGCACCGCAAAAATGGGAGAAGGACCTGGCAATCCACTCCCAAGGCAATCCCGAAACAGCCATTGAAAAACCCTATGAGGGTCGCTATGAGTCGGATGCCGACTCGACGGCACCTAACAACAACAACAACAACAACTCCACCCCATCTCCATATCTCTTCAACCAGTACCTTGCATAGAATATTTCTTAAAGTTCTGTTTGTAAGTTATTCAACCTTGATGGTTGTGATGAAAAATAAGTAGGTATAGAATCTTTAGGAAATTATCCTGTTGAACATTGTCATGCTTCCTCCTTTTAATAAATAGAAACAAGTACTTTGAATTTCGATAGTTTAGTTGAAATGTGACTTGAAACAAAGAGCAGAGTTGTTGTTAGGTGCCTTGGAGTTGTGTCTGACTCATAGTGACACTCATAGTATACAAATCCAAACCTTTAGAGGGACTCGAGAAAGGGGAGTTCCATTACCTGCACATGTCACTATTGGTTCTTTAGGAAGAATATGAAATTTTATTTTACATCAAACTAATAACCAATGAATGTCTTTTATATTTTTATTTATAAATGTTCTCAAATCATAGGGTTTCCAATGTCTGATTGTTTTGGGATTGCCTCAGAAGTGGATTGCCACATCCTTCTCTCATTTTTTGCGGTGCTGGGAATCGAACCCTGGACCTCAGAGACTGCAGAGTGGTGTTCTGCCAGCTGAGCTGAATCCCAGCCCCTTAAGGATCAGAGTAGAGTTTGGTAAAAGTTTCTTTGTCAGCAAGAAGTAGATATTTTTGCAAGGCACATAGTCTCTGTCCCAGCTGTTGAACTCTGCTATGGTAGCAATAAAGCAGCTGTGGACACTATGTATATGAATTAGTGTGGCTGTGTGCTATAAAACTGTATTTACAGAAAAAGACATTGGCAGAATTTATCCCCTGGGCTTACTGTGCCAACTCTTGACCTAGAGAGAGATGATTCATTACACTTTTCTTGAAATAGAACAATTCAACTCTGCTTCTGATTAAAATTTACGAAGAAGGCAGTAAGAAATAGACTCTTGATTCCAATATAACCCTCCTAATAAGTGAACCAACCAGGAGAAAATGTGCTTCTGGTGCACAGCAGTGGGGACAAAGACCAACAACAAACAGAAATATGAACCTCGTGGAGAACTGAAACTTCTGTCATGTCCATCTTGAGAATAGTATAGTCCAGCAGTTAAGAAAATTATTCTGGGATTGGACTATCTGGCTCTTCAGGCAAGTTCCTCAATATCTCTCTGCCTCAGTTTTTACAAAATGAAATAACAATATCTAGGTCATCATCAACAACAAAGGCATAAAAAATGTATTTCATAGGTTGAGAGTAGATACATTCAACTTGGAAAAATCAGTACTTGGCACTTGCCAAACATGAAAGAAGGTGCTACATATCGTGTTTATTCCGATAACACTGTAATACCTCTCCCCCCTTGCCTGAGGGAGAAGGGCAGGGACACTAGGGAATTAAGAGCTTAGGATACAACACTTTGTCTCAGAGATATCATTCATGTTACATCAGTGAATAGCCGTATTTAATTTGCAAAAGAATAGACTATTAAAAAAAAAAAATCCTGAACTGACCAGGCATGGTAGTACACACCTGTAATCCCAATGACTGGGGAAATGGAGGCAGGAGGATTGAATTCCAGGCCAGAAGGAGCCTGTATAATTTAGCAAGATCCCATTTTAAGAGTAAAAAAAAAAAGGCTAGGAATGCAGCCCCATGGTAAAGTGTTTGCAAAGTATGTATGAGACCCTAGGTTCAACCCCCAAGCACTGCAATACATTCAGACATACATACATACATACATACATACATACATACATACATACATACATACATCCTGGAATTAGGAATGGGAGAGTAGTAAGATGGACAACTGGTGCCATCTGAGGTTTTTATTTGTGTCTATTTCACACAAATGAAGAGCACTCATTTCCTTTAAAAGTTATGTGTTGCTATTTTTTATTGTTGGTTAAAACATAACTGTTGTTCTTAGGTACCATTGAATCAAGTCTGACTCATAACGACACAATGTACAACAGAATGAAGCAATACTTGAGACTGTGCCATGCTCAGCACTATGTCAGTGCTTCTCTGCTATTCATAGGGTTTCCAATGGCTGATTATTTCTGGAGTGGGCTACCAGGTCCCTTTCCCAAGCATACAGCACCTAGTCTTCCCAGGCAGTCTCCCACCCAAGGACTAACCAGGCTGGCCCTGCTTAGGTTCAGTGATCAGATGGGATTGGATGCCAGCGTGCTATGGCTGCAGACAAAATATAATTAGCAAGACTGAAAAAATTAAAATGAACTTTCTATAAAATTCAGAAACTGGTATTCTCCAGTAGCCTGTAATAAACATGTATTCAAGAACCAGTTTTGCAAGCCAGACTGCTGCCATGATCTTTCAGTTTTTCCCAGAACTTCTCTGCCTGCAGTCTTTCCACTGACCAGCTGGCTCACCCTAACACCCTTTACTGCTCCTGTTACCACTGGGCTCTAAAATGTCTTCAAATCATGAGTAACTGCTGCTAAAGCTGCTATGGAAATTGCTGCTGCTGTATACAAATCCAAACCTTTAGAGGGACTCGAGAAAGGAGAGTTCCATTACCTGCACATGACACTATTGATTCTTTAGGAAGAATATGAAATTTTATTTTCCATCAAACTGATAACAAATGAATGTCCTTTAAATTTTTATTTATAAATGTTCTCAAATCAAGTTGTTCTTGAGGTTTGTGTCAGTCATTACAATGCCTCAAAAACAGAAAAATGCTCACTTTTTGATGGGAGCAATACCATATAAACCATAAATACTCTGCCTTAAACATTTTAAGGAAGTATCTGTGTTTAGAATATTTCAAATCTACAATCGAACTCAAAATGCAAGCAAGTTAGAATTGAAGTAAAAAAGTTGACTAAAAGATTACTTCCCCCTCTGTGATATTTCATTGTTGTTCCTTTTTATGTATGTATATGTATATATATATATATATATATATGTATATATATATATATATGTAGTTTATTCATAAATATATATATATATTTTAGACTCAAATTTACTAGAGTTATCTCTTAGAAGGCTATGTGATCTAGCAACTGGAATTCATTGTTTTGAGAGAAATAATTACTATTCATTGCACTAAGCAGCATTTTATGCTTAATAAATCTTAAATCAGAAGACACAATCAATAGCTTTATATGAAAACAAAATTTGAGAATTATAGGTTTTATAAAGTTTTATTGTCCAGATAAAATATTTTAAAGATCAATGCATAAGTGATTTATTGAACATTACAACAGGCAGCACCTAACAACAACAACTACAACAACAGAGCCTAAAAGTATAAAGAACTAATTCAGGGAAAGGATAGGTTCTAAATTTCATGAATGATTTTATTTATTTAGACAAAAATACATGTTCAAGGGCTAGGAATGTAGCTCAGTGGAAAAGTGCTTGTCTAGCATGCAGGGGACCCTGGGTTCAATCTCAAGTACCATAAGGAAACAAAAACAACACACAAAAACTTCTTATCAAAAAACAACCTATATTTCCTGATTTAAAGAGTAATACAAGTTAAATATAAGACAGATAATTAAAGCAGAATTAATAACTCTAAAGCATTAACATCTTTTTAAAACCTCAAAAAACACCATTTAAGAGCCAGGACAAGATGGCTTCACTGGTGAATTCTACAAACATTTAAAGAATTGAGACTAATCTCTCTCCAACTCACTTTAGGAGTCCAGCATCACCATGATATCCAGATCAGACAAGGGTACTACTTAAAGAAATTACAAGTCTATCTCTAATACACATAGATGGAAAGTCCTCAATAAAATACCAGTAAACTAAATGGAACAGCATATTCAGATGATTATATGCCCTGATAAGGTAGAATTTATTCCTGAGGTGAAAGGATGGTTTGACATATTCAAATCAATAAACATGATACACCACCTTAACAGAATGAAAGATTAAAATTATATGATTATCTCAATAAGTGGAGAAAAACACTTGACAAAATACAACATCTTTTCATGGATAAAAACTCTGAACTAATTAGGGAAAGGAAGAATGAACCTAAATGTAACAAAAGCCATATATAACGAACCCACTGCTAACATCACACTCAGGGGTTAAAGCTGAAACCTCCCCCTGTAGGATTAGCAATGGCACAAGAATGCCCACTCTCACTATTTCTATCCAGCTTGATACTGGAAGTCCGAGCCAAAGAAATTCAGAAAAAAGAAGCAGAACAAAAAACAACATCCATACTAGAAAGGGAGAATTTAAAACTGTTCTCGGTAGATGAAATGATCTAGTACATATAGAAAACCCTAAAGACTTCACAAAAACACTGTTAAACAAAGTTAGTACAGTTGTAGGATATAAAATCAAAACACAAAAATCAATTGCTTCTATGCACTAACAATCAATGAACTGCCCAAGAAAGAAATTAAGTAAATAATCCCTTAATAATAACATCAAAAACAATTAAATACTTAGGAATACATTTAAACAAGGAAGTGAAAGATCAATACCATGAAAACTAGAAAACACTGATGAAAGAAATAAGAAAAGACACAAGTCAAAAGATATCCTATGTTCACAGACTTCTTGTTGTTGTTAGGTGCAGTCGAGTTGAGTCCACCTTGTGGCAACCCTCACAACCCTCAATGGCTGATTGTTTCAAGATTGCTTTGGGAGTAGATCGCCATGTCCTTCCCCTTTGTTTGCAGTTCTGGGGATTAAACCAGGTTCTCAGAGAGGGCGGGACAGCGCTCTACCCACTGAGCTAAACCCCAGCCCTGTTCACAGACTAGACAAATTAATATTGTTAAAATGTCCATATTACCCAATCCAACTCCACTTCTGAGTATATATCAAGAAGAAATTAAATCAATGTGTCAAAAAGACATCTTCACAGCTGAGCAAGGTAGGATGCATCTGTAATCTCAGCACTTGGGAGGCAGACAGGAGGATCATGAGTTTGAGCCTAGCCTGAGCTATATAGCAAGTTTGTGGCTAGCCTGAGCAATGTAGGGAAAGCCTGTCTCCAAAACAAAATGAAAGGATATCTGCACTCACAGTACACTGAAGGAATATTCACAATATCCAAGAAATGGAAAAACCCAAGTGTCCCTCAAAAACCTAATGGATAAAAAAAGTGTTATACATACGTACGTGCACACCCACACCCAAACCCAAAATGAGAAATATTCATCCTCTAAAAGAAGGAAATCTTGTCATTTGTGACAACCTTGATGAAACTGGCAGACATAATACTAAGTGAAATAGCCAGAGATGAAAAGACAAAGACTATCTGGTCTCATTTATATGTGGAAACTAAGAAGTTGAACTCTTGGAGGCCCAGAGTAGAATGGTGGTTACTAAAGGCTGGGACTGGAGGAAATGGGGAAATATTGGCGGAAGGGTAAAAAGTTTCAGATATTCAGATATGCAGTGTGAACAAGTTCTGGAGAATCAAATGTCCACATGGTGACAACACCTAAGCACACTGTAGAACATACCTAAAACCTGCTAAGAGAGCAGATTTGACTTGTTCTTACTCTCTTGCCACCCAAAAAGGATAACTATATGCAATGATAAATGTTATTTTGCTTGATGTTTACAAGTGTATACATATAAAAACATAATATTGTACACATGAAGTGTATAAAAATTTTATTTGCTGATTTTACTCCAATGAAGTTGAAAGAAAAAGAAAACAAAAAGGTTCACACTTCTCCTCTAATGGTTCATCAAGCACCTTTTCAGTGAAACTAATAGAATGACTTTCTTTCAATGGCTTAATAACAAGCTCTTCTAGAGCTTTCAAGTCCTGTCCAAAGGTAGAACAAATGGGAACATTGTATGGAAGAGATGTTGCTTTTAAAATTTGCCTTATACAGTCCTGAACCACGTAATAAGGTTATGGTCAGTGACAGACTGTGGGCCCTTTAGAGTATAAATGGAGCTGATAATTTTCTATCACTAGTGATGCTGCAGCCATCACAACACCATGGAGCAAGGCATTACTCAATATATTTTTGATGCTGGTATAAACAAACCTACTGTGCTGCTAGTCATGCAAAATATAGCTCATACAACTAGGTACAGTTGACGTGTTTACTGTACTATACTTTAAAAATACTTTACAGTGTACTCCCACTTAATAAAAACAAGCTTACTGTGAAACATTATGCCATGTTAGGCCAGCAGCAGCCTCACACATTTCATATTTGTTACATCTTTTTATTGCATCAAGAGGCCATATCAAGTGACTGACTTATATCACCTAGGTTTGCATAAGTGCACCCTATGATGTTCACACAATGAAGAAATTGCCTGACAACACATTTCTCAGAATGTGCCTCCTCCTTAAGCAATGTATTCTATGTATACACACAGAGAAAGAGACAGAGAAGTTCATATTTGCTTGATGATTCAGGATTCAATGATCAATGTTGCATATGGCATATGGCTGACTCGACCCATAAAGTTTAATCTTTAATCTAAAAATATACAAGTTTATGCAAGAGTGGTTAGCAGTTATAATTTAGTAGTTCTATTTTGAAATCTCAGTAAGTAGTTTCACTTTTACTAATTGCCACTTAATTTTGCAATTGTAACATCAAAAAACTCTCATCATAATTGTGTTTGAAAACATACCTTTATTATCATTTGTGAAAACCAAAGGGTTTCTCCTGAATATTTATTCATAGCTTTTCTCTAATTAGAGCTAATGTTTACATGATACAAAGTGAATTGATTTGACTGATTTGAGAATGAAAAAGCCAGTCAAAAAATATGCCTATATTCCCAGAACTGATTAATTTGCTATTGAATTATGTAAATACACTGATAGCCTCAGAGCCTGAATTTCTTCACCTAACATCACATGTTACCTACAAAACACTTGAACTCCTTTGAAAGTATTATACAAAGCAAGAAATTCCTTATTAATAGAATTTATCAATATGATAAATTAAAAATTGTTAATATGTAGCAGACCATTGAAAGAATTAAGTTTTTTTATTTCCATTTTCATTCACATTCCCTTTATTAAAGCAGCCTTATTTACTACTGCATGACAAGGCAAATAATGGGATGTTGGTATACTTGGTTAATATTATTCATCTCTGTTATTGATTTCAGTGGCTGAGCATCCTTTAAAAATAACTCATTCTTACATGGTGCTACATACTCTGGTTGAATGTGTACAATCAATCTTTAAAAGTCAGTTCTTGAAGTTTAGAGAAACAAAGCTTATGCATATGGCGCAACAGCTTGACCTCAATGTTCAGCTCTGTTCTGCTCCATTCTACACCCTATATTGTTAAGTCCTGTTTCAAAAATATGAGTCTGAAATGGGAATGTAAAGCAATTTATAAAACTAATAATTTATATAAAAATTATGAGTAAAAATGACAGAATAGAGCAAGATAACAGATGCCCCCACCGAATGCATAACCACCTGCCCATGCTCAAAAGGACAGGAGTGGAGAACATGGCGACATTTAAAGGAAGAACAACCTGTGCAGAACATGGCAACATTTAAAGGAAGAACAACCTGGTGCCCTTCTGTGATGCAAACTGTTAGGGATCCAAGGAGACAAAGCATAGGATGTGAGTGCAGTTTCCTGGTTCCAAATGTGCTCCTGTCTCTCCTTCCCCAACCCCAATAAAAAGAAAAGTCAAAAGTAATACTAAAAATATTAATTATATTCTCAAACTTAAAGCGAAGCCTGAGAAATTGAACAGGAAGCCATGAGAAAAAAAAAAAAACAAACTAAAGAGTAGAAACCAAAAAGAAACTGCTAATGGATGTCAGGAGACTCAGAAAAAATGAAGCTGCTTTGTCCTCTGCCTGGCAGTGGACTAATTTAGGATATTGTACAAATAATGTTCTCAGAAATGTGATGACAACCTGAATGGATTGAGTGGACTATAGAACGTTTAGGAAGATCACAAAAGAATGATTTTTCAACCAGGTTCCTCATGACTTTTATTCTTAATTTAGCATTAAAACTTTAATGCTGGTATTTCATCCAATTGGTTTAATCTATTTTATATTATTGTATTTCACCTCATGTGGTGGTACTATTGAGTTTGTAACCTCACTTGAACACTCCGGAGAAATATGTTTCTGTTCCTTGTATTTGTCACTTCCCTACTCCCATGCTACTACTCAGCTGTATTTTGAATGAGCTTCATTTCTTGCCCATCTTGATCTTCTTCAGTGTGGGCCTCACCCTCCAGCCAAGACTGCCATGTTCCCTAACACTGAAGGACTCCATTCACATCAAATTTCATGCAAATTTCCTCACATCAAATTTCCTCCTTATAGTTGTTTCAGTCATGATATCATGTGAATAATTTCTCTCAATAGTCATCATAACTTTAAAAACTAGAATTAGCATTTTTACTTTATGAAAGAATAATTTTCAAAAGAATGTATAAAATTGTCCCACCAAAGACTTTATTTATCTATTTTGTCAGTACTGGTGGCACCAGATCAATCCATTAATTAATGATGGAATTGGTAAGAAATCACAACCAGTTTCAAAGGACAGTTTAAAGAACAGAGCCGCTTAGGGTTGTGACACATGCCTGTAACCCCAGCAACCTGGATGAGGAGAGAGGATCAGGATTTCAAGACAAGAATATACTGTGCAATTTGGTGATCCTTTTCTCAAAATTTAAAAAAATAAAATGAAAAAGAGATTGTGGATACAGTTCAATGGTAGAACATTTGCTTGGCATGGCACAAGACCCGGGGTTAACACTCCAAGTACTGAAAGAAGAAAAGAAAGAAGAAAGAGAGAGAGAGAGAAGAAAAGAAAAGAAAGGAGAGAGGGTGTGAGGAGGGAAGGAAGGAAGGAGGGAAGGAAGGAAGAAAGGAAGGAAGGAGGGAAGGAAGGGAGGGGAAGACAAGATCATATAAAGAATGATGAAATTTGGGGGGGTAATACTGGGCAGGGGTGGAAACCATGGCATCATGTATATACTTTACCACTGAGCTGCATCCCCAGCCCCTTTTTAGTTTTTCTTTCTTTCTTTCTTTTTTTTTTTTAAATTTTGAGACAAGGTCTTGCTAAGTTGTATAAGCTGCCTGTGGCAAGAATGAGGAATTCTGAGGTAAACTTACAAAGAGAGGGAAAATGAGTCTACCCATGTAGTACTAATCAACTTTGATGGAAAGTATATAATTAATTTGCGTTCTTATAGTCAAAAGTCATTTGACTATTATAAATTTCATGGAGCTGTGGAATTATGAAATGGCTCAATGACAAAAAATGTAGAAGAGAACCTCAATGAATTAGATAGATTTGCTTTTAATTTCAAAATCTTTCATGATTTTTCCTTGATACCTTTATCTGAATGATTTTTTAAGAAGTGGGTGTTACTTTTAATACATTATTCCAGAGCCTGAAGTGTACAAAAGAGATAACCTGGGTTTCTTGGCATTCTTGTTGAGGATTTAAAGAAATATTTATCTAAAGTTTAGCAATAACAGTTTCACCCTAGTTCTTTTTTCTTTTCTTTCTCTTTGAAGCTAAAGTAAAATCTAATGCACAGATATTCCAAATGTAACATAAGATCCCTGAGAAATCTCCAGGACACTGGCGTCTATAAAGCCAAAGTCATTGTGTTAACATCTGCACTCAATGCAAAAGTCATAATGAATAAACTGTTGGTGCCTTAATGCTGAGGCACTGGAACCAAATTATATTGTCATTGACTTCTTCAAGGTGCACTCAAAGGAAAAATGGACACATAAAAATGTCCTTCTTGGTGAGAAAGAAATCACTAATTTTATCATCTTTAACTTTTACACGTATGACATTTTTTTCAGTGCTGGGGCTTGAATCCAGGGTCTCATGCATGCTAGGCTAGTGGTCTACACCTGAGCTTCTCCTATAGCCACTTGATTATGTTTTTATATATATTTTTGAGACAGGGTCTCACTAAGTTGTGCTGACTATCTCTGGTACAATATTTTACTGTTATATGTATAAAGTGAGAAGTATATATTGGCTGCATGTTAAACTAAAGTAGCATAGCTGCCTTTAGGAAAAACACTTGTGCAATTTTTTAAGTAACCCAATGAATCAGCCACTCTAAAACATGGCTTGAAAAAAATGGCTAATAGAGAACCTATGGTTATTCAGAGATGAGTATTTGGCAGCAGCTTTTTCAAAAACTAAGAGAATAAACTATCACTTCAAGTAAAACAGCTAATAGTATTTGTGACCAACTAGAAGTTTGGAAAACCTACATTGTCTACAATGAATTTGAGAGTTCTTTCTGATGTTTTCAATGCTAATATTAATGAATTGGATTTTGTATAATATAATAACATACATCAATATTTGAAAGATCTGCATAACTCAGTGAACCAATACTTTCCAAATGATCACTGATGCCACAAAATCATGTATGGGTAAAATATCTATTCAAAATGCAGGAAAGATTAATAGAACTGAAATGTAATAGAGTATGCAAAGATCATTAATACCGTTTCAGATTCTACATTGCTATTAAACTTTAAGGAACTACTACTTGTTCGTTTTCTCTAGGCTATTAAAATAGTCTTCCCTTTCCAACTCTTTTTCCATGTATACCTCAATTAAAGCAACAATTCACAACAGATTGAATACAGAGGTAAATAAAAGAATCTGTGAGCAGTGGATATAGCTCATTGGCAGAACATTTGAATATAGCTGTTGCTGGTTAAGATTAAAATTAAAGATAGTATGAAAGTTATAGAATAATACTGTTGTCACTAGTTTTTCTCACAAAATATACCATATAAGTTAACATATGATGAGATTTTTTAAATGAACTAATCACTAAATATTTGAAAATAATCAGTTTTAAATTTAACTTCAATGAATCAAAACATGCAAACTATGTTATTTTAAAACTCTTTATGGTATGTCAATAGATTATAAGTATGTAAAGAGCTTCTTAGATCAAAGAGCTTAAGAGCCACTGATTTAATATCATTTTCATTTTAAATACATGTATAATATGATCCGGGCTGGGATTTAGCTCAGTGGGTAGAGCGCTGCGCTGCAGTCTCTGAGGCCCCAAGTTCAATTCCCAGCACTGCAAAAAATGGGAGAAAGGCCTGGCAATCCACTCCCAAGGCAATCCCGAAGCACTCAGCCACTGAAAACCTTATAAGGGTTGCTATGAGTCAGATACCGACTCGACGGCACCTAACAACAACAACAATAATATGATCCTGCTTTCATAAATTTTTAATGTATTTATCCATCAATGAATCTTAGTATCTCTAGAGGTATTCACCAAGTATTAATGCTACCCATTTCTGAGGGTTATAACTTTGGAGAAATTTAAAACACATTTATTGGGACTTTTCATATTACTTGAATACAAAAACAATATCTTCCTCATAAATGCATATTTACATATATTGCCCAGAGCAACAAAAAAGGAGAGAAAAAGGATATTTGGAAATATTAAAAAATTATATTCCACAGATTCCTGACAATTCAGTATATACATGATGAAAATTATTTACTTTTACAATTTTGAGTAAATTCGGCATCAAAATAAAAAATATTGACCCCTTGCATTAGTTTCCTTTGCTGTCCAGTAAAGTACCTCTAACTTAATGGTTTAAAGCAATAAAAATCTATTCTGTTAAAGTTCTAGAGGTGTAAAGACCAAATTGAATCTCATTGGGCCACAATCAAGTTGTTTCTGGAAGCTTCAGAGGAGAATCTATTCTTTGCCTCCTCCAACCTCTGATGACTACTGGCATGCTGTGGTTTGGGCCTGCATCACTCCACTCTCTACTTCTATAATGACTCGGCCATCTTCTCATCTGTCATCAAATCTTCATACACTTCTGCTTGATGAGGACACTCATGACAACATTTAGGGCCTATTCAGATAGTCCAAAATAATCTCTCCATCATAAACTCCTCAATTTAATTACAATGGCAAAGTCTCTTTTGCAATATCAAATATGTTAGCTAGCTTTCCTTCGCTGTGATAAAATACCTGAGGAAAAAACAACTTAAATGAAGAAAGATTTATTTTGACTTATGGGTTCAGACTCCATGGTCAGCTGGCTCCATTGCTTTGGGCCACAAAGAAAGAACATCATGGCGGGAGTACATGGTGGAACAAAACTGTTCACTTCATGGCAGCCAGGAAGCAGAGAGATTCAGGAAGAAACTGGTGGCAAAATACATCCTTCAATGTCATGCTTCTTGCCACCCAATCAGGCCCCACCTCGCGCAGTTTCTATCACTTTCCAAAAGTCTATTCAATTATGAATCCATCAATGAATTAATCCACTTCCCATAAAGCCCTACCTCTGAAGATTATGTTGGAGACAAAGCTTTCAATGCATGAATTTCTGAGTAATATTTCCTATCCAAACCACAATATAAGGTAACACTCATAGGTTCTAGCAATTAGAATGTGGGTGTTTTGGGGGGAATTATTCAACCTCCCACAACTTTATACTTCACATTACATAGAAAAGTCAGTCCTAGGTAGGGTGTCAATCTGAAGTGAATCTTACAGAAAATAATTTAGAGAATAAATTTATAATGCGGGGGAAACAAATATGTTAAACATGACATAAAAAGGACTGTCATAACTACAAAGGAAAACATTGATAAATTGACCTACACTACAATTAAGAATGTATGTTCATCAAAACTTACCCTTAAGACATAGGAACAACAATCTATAGAATAAGAAGGAACATTTGCAATACACACAATTGGCAAAGAGCTTTTATCCAATAAGGAAAAGCAAACAACTTAATAGAAAGATGGGAAAGAAGTACAAACTTACATTTCATGAAAGAGGATATTGAATAGGCAGTAGACATGAGAATACGTTAACTTCACCAATAATCAGGAAAATAAAAGTTAAAGTTAAAACAAATGCAGAGCAATTAAAATCTACAAGATGATCATACCCAGTGATAGTAAGGATCTGGATCAGCTAGAACTCTTGTACATTCTTGGTAATGAGTTAAATACAATCATTTTGAAAAACAGGCAATAGTTATGATAAATACTAAAGTTAATCATATGTACACTTTCTGACAGAGCAATTCAATTTCTAGATGTATACACAATAGAAGTGTGTGCACTTTAACATGAGAGATACCTACAAAATTGCAACAGCAGCATTATTCATCATAACCCCTAACTTGGGAAGAAGTACCCATCTATACTAGAAAGAATAGAATTGTAAATATTCATTTCCTGGACTACTATAAAATACTGAAAATGAATGAACTGTAACATATTTGCGATTTCTCAAACAAAATATTGAGCAAAACCAAGAAGACACAAAGAACAAATACAATCGATTCCACTAATACCAGAATAGTGGTTACTTTTAGTGGGAGGAAGAAAGGAGCAGGACTTCTTACAATGCAAATAATGTGAACTTTTTAATTTGGGTGATGTTTAAGTGAGTGAGTTCATTTTGTAATAACTCCCTCAGCTATGTTTTTAATTTGTGTGATTTTCTGCATGAGTCATGCTTCAATTAAGAAAATCAAAAAGAAATCCATAAACTTTTAAGGACAGATAACTAAAATTTATTTTTAAGTGAAAAGAGAAAGATGACCAAAGCTACTCATGAATTCATGAACAAAGCATGACCTCATGTTAAAAAATAAAATTGAGATATATAAATATTTATATGCAGATAGGTGATGAAAAAATGGAATAGAGTAAGAGACTGGGAGAAAATGAATATTTCTCCTTTTATTCTTTATATATGTCTGTATCATTCCAGTTCTCAACTAAAGATGTATATCATTTTGTAATTAAAATATAAATAATTTTAAGAAATTAAATATAGTAGAAAATAAAATTTAGACTTTAGGTTCAATAACTATAATAATAAATGTGTTATTGAATATTCAATATGTGACAAGAACCTTCCATTTATTATTTTATTTAATAATCACAGTAGTTCTAATAGTTGCTTTCATTCTATTTTAACACATAAAGAAACTGAAGGTAAAAAAAATAGAGACATCAAGTTAAGGATATCTATGTAAAAGATCAAAAATTAAGTTCATGTGAAGTTAATACTACTAATACCTGGTTATCCTCAACCTGTGTATAATTATGTATATGTCTAATATAAAATGTATTATACTGATATCTATCTAATAGCACTATTAACAGTCCATAAGTCATTACTCCTTAAGAACAGATTGTTGAATATATAAGGCTACATTAATTATTAATGTAATTTTTGTTCTTACAGGTATTGAGAATAATTCTGGCAAACAATTCTTTCATTTATTTCTTGAGGAAGGAAGGCCCACAGTTAAATATGGATGTGGAAGGTCTGGCAATATCTTGACTCTTTCTGCTAATTATAGCATTAACAGCAATACATTCATCCCTATCATGATACGGTAAGTATTCCACGATACTTCTTTGAAAAATAGTGCTAAGCCCCATTATTAAAATGTCATTATGTGTGCAGTAGCCACCCAAATGCAGAAAGGAAAAAAAAAAGATACATCTGAAAATTGTTTGCCCCGTTACTCTTTTCAGTTGGTAAACTACAAGCTGAACTAAGATATGGTTTGATATCATCCTGTGGTAATCAACCTATACACAAAATAAATCAGTTTATTTGAAAATATCATGGTGTAGGCAAATATATTCAAATAAAGGGTCAAATTGTTTACTTAAAATTAAAATTTAGTTTAATTGTTCAATAAAATATCTATTGAGTACAATCAGTGCAGCTGCTGGGAATGGAAGAAAGACCGTCATTGACTACACAGCAAAAAAGAAAAACCAACTGAATGTTAAATGCATGTATCTTTCTGGTATTTATAAATTTTTAGAAACTAGACTTTAGTTAATCCTTCAGAATTAGGAAATACTTGAAAAAAGAAATGGCTAAATATAAAGGTCTCATCTCAAGGGCATTTACTTAACAAAATTTACATGTAGCAGCCATAAATTTAAAATTCTTCATCAGTATAGCAATCTAGTGATAACGGTCTCCAGTATTGCTCTGTGTCAGTGAAAAATATGATTTTGTGATTGAATTTATCTGTAAGATGACAATTGAGTATGTTATTCTGATCAGCAGAAATCTTGGTTAACCTATGAAGATTAAATAATCAAATAACCTTTCTCAAGGTTTACATCAATCCAAAAATAACATCAAGAAAATTGACATCAATCTCAAAATGTAAACTTACAGGCAGGGATGGCATTATTCATTTGTAATGCATTTAGCAGGGCAGATCACAGACAGGAGATATTCAGAAAGTGCCTGAATGAATGAAGAAATCAGAATGTCTGGCTGGCAAGTCAGTTGGTTACAAAAAGAAAGCAATGAAATTACCCTAAGGTAATTCATTATTATTTATAAATTAGGTGTACCTTTTAGAATGCCAAGTTTTGTACAGACAAAACATTCTTTCAGAATGATAGACTTAACTCATATTCCAACCATCTATCTTACAAGTGTTGCTTGTTGACCACACACACACACACAAAAAAAAAAAAAAGAGGAAAAGAAGAAAGTGAAAAAACTACTGAAAAGTCATTTCTATTGACAAGGTCATCATTTTATATAATGTCATAATTTTATATAAACAATGGCACATTCTATTATATATGAAGTTATTCTGGTCAAACTTTCTTAGAGGAATGGTTTTCCTCTTACTTTTAAGTAATAATGATCTGCTTGGGCAGTTAGTTCTCCATCTCCTCAGATTCTTAGGTACCTCAGATTAAAAGCAGTCTGGAAAAAAAGTTCCAGTAAAACTGAAAATCAAGGGCTTTCTAAGTCTTTGTATCAATTTAGTCCAACTAAAGCCTTTTTTATTTACCCTGAGGTACTGACATAATTATTTGTAAATTTGTTGTTAGGTGCCATGGGTATCCTACTCTACAGGGGAAACACTATTGTCAGTGCTTCTCTGCTATTCATAAGATTTTCAATGGCAGATTGATTTTTGGGAGTGGGTTGCCAGGTCCTTCTCCCAAGCCTACAGTATCTGATGTTCCCAGGTGGTCTCCCATCTAAGTACTAACCAGGACCGACCCTGTTTAACTTCCTAGACCTGACGGGATCAGACACCACAGTTCTATGGCTGCAGGCATTTGTAAATTAGGTGCACCCTTATAAGAACACTGGGCTTTATACAACAAAACAAGAGATATCTTCTAACAAAGGAGATCTTTTGTAAGAAGATAGCTCTACTAGGGCAAATTTGTTTTCTCTTGTAGGAAATATCCTATAGGAGCTAGAAGTGAAAATAGGTTGCATAAGAGGCCCTGGGACTGAATTGCATATTATATATCATTAATTTACATTTTTGAAAACTTATCTACTAAACATTCTCTCAATATATCTTAAGTTTTTTCTTGTTTCTGTTCCTTCTCTTTTTAAAATTCTGTGCTTAATTTCCTTTTAAAAATGACCCTTATCACCCTAGCACTATCTTAAGCTCCTAGAATTCAAAGGTAAACCAAAATAGACAAACTCTTCATAGTTGTGTGCATACAATTTAATGAAGATAACTAACAAATAGTCACATCAATGAATAAGTAACTAAAAATATGAGATGTGTTAGGAAAAAAAGAAACATGATGCAAAAAATGTCCCACAATAGCCTTGCCCATGCAAGAGAGGCCAACAAAGATCTTTGAAAAATGAGTAATGGGAACTGACTCTTTGGTGGGAAGAACCATGGCATATTCTAAGGTACAACAGACCATATGTATAGAACAAAGAAGCAAAGAAGGGAGGCTTAGTATTGGAAGACAAAGTTTGAAAGGTAACAAATGGAAAATGCTATCTTTCCTGATAACTATGTAAAGGAGTGATTACTAGGGGGAACCCTTATACAGCCAAGAAGACAGACACAGTAGTGGCTTGGAATAACTAGTAAAAGAGAGAAATTGACATATATAAGACATAAGAGCAAAATTGTAACTGACTATCAGCAGTCAAAATAGTGTCAAAAATTAATATTGATTTTCTGATATGCAACTGGACAGAAGACTTTATCTTCCACTGAAATAGAAAACAATGCAAGAATAGGTTTGGTAGAGATCATGAGTTCTGGCTTGAGTGTGCTGAGATGAAAACACCTTTGAGACAGCCAAGCACAGTCTTCAATGGAATATATCGGTGTAGAGCCCAGTGGAGAGTTCTCCCTGGGAAATTAAATCCATGCCTTATCAGAGTACAGATGATAGCTGAAACCATGGACATGGATAAGAGTATAGAGTGTGTAGAAAGAATTGCTTGAGATTGAGCCCTGAGGACCTATCATATAATGACAATGACAGGAAGATGAAATTATAAGAGTCTAACAAAGAGAAAGGCTGGGGTTTAGTTCAGTTTGTAGAGTGCTGCACTGCACTATGTGAGGACCTGCGCTCTATTCCCAGCACCACAAGAAAACAGGAGGACTTGGCAATCCACTCCTGAAGCAATCCTCAAACAATCAGCCATTGAAAACCCTATGAGGGTCGCTATAATTTGGGCACAACTTGACGATACCTAACAGCAGCAACAACAACAACAAAGAGAAATCTGAGAGGGAGTGGACAATCAATACAAGGAGAGTATCAGAGAAGGAAAGCAATGGAAAAGTTTATCAAATTCTCTGATAAGCCTTTGACTGTCCACACAAGTCAATGACCTGATGACTTCATTGCAGGGGATAGAGAAAAAAGCCAGGCTGGTGGAAACTGAGATAATAAATTTAGACAACTCTTTGAAGAAGTTTTACCATGAAAGTGGAAAGAAATAATACAAAGTAGAAGGAGACAAGAAATCAGGAAGAAAAATAATGTAAGATGAAAGAGAACTGAGCATGTTTAATTGGTAATTGGAATTATTAATTAAGTGGAACATATTAATACACAGAAAAATAAAGGGAAAATTAGATCAAAAAGTCCTTCAAAAGTATGGAGCAATAAGATGCAATATGCATGAAAAGGTGTCTTCTAGAGGAGAGAGAAATGGAAAGACACACAACCATCAAGGCTTTTGATCCTCTCTGTGTCCTGTCCCTTGATCTACCACTGCCTTTGCTTTATCACTCTCTCAAACTCTTTATGCCATCTTCTTTCTCTCTTGCATATTCTAGCATTTTTCTTTTTACTTTTTGCTAAATTGAATTTATTTTTGATTAGTACATAGAAGCATAAAAAATTGTATGTGTTAATGGAGTAACATGATGTTTCAATAAATATAAACATTGCATAATGTTTAAATCAGGTTAAATATATCTATCTCCTCAAATTCCCCACATGTCTGTCATCTTGTAAAGCTGTGGAGGCTTGCACGTTGCTGTGATATTGAAAGCTATGCCACTAGTATTTCAGATACCAGCAGGGCCACCCATGGTGGACAAGTTTCAGGTGAGCTTCCAGACTAAGACAGGTTAGGGAGAAGGACATGGCAACCCAATCCCAAAACAATCAGCCATTGAAAGTACTATGAATAACAGAGAAGTACTATCAAATATAGTGCCAGAAAATGAGCCCTCCAGGCTGGAAAGCATTCAAAAGATGACTGGGGAAAAATTGTCCCCTCAAAGAAGAGTCAATTTTAATGATAGAAATGGAGTAAAGCCCCTGGGACCTCCATTTGCTCTTGTGACACGACTCAAAATGGGAAGCAACACAGTTGCTGCAGCAATGGGCTCAAAACTAAACACACACACACACACACGTGTGTGTGTGTGTGTGTGTGTGTGCACGCGCATGGCACAGTGGGTAGTGTTTTGTTCTGCTGTACATAGGATCGCTGAGTTGGTCCCAATTCAACAACATCTAACAATAGCATCTCAAATATTTCTTGCTTCTTCATCCTTAACTGGGAAAATTTTAAAATTAAGAAGGTATTTTCCATATAGCTCTTTCTAGCTATCCTAATTCTCACTTCTCACAGGACTTTTGCTATATGGATTCAGGAAAGGTTTCTGCCTGAAAAGTTGATGAATTAGGTTCCTCTTTAGACATATGGATGTTGGTGGACTCTCTACCATATATAAGAGGTTCTTGACTGTAAAATAATACAGCACAATTCATAAGAACTTATTTTTAAAACTTAGTAGAACTCCCTAAGATTAAAATGTAAAAGGTGCCTTTGGTTTTTGTCAGTAGCCACAATTTTTGTATTTTATTAGCCCATATTTCCTCCTGATAAATTCTCATGATATCTGTAAGATAGGCAAAAGTAGAACAAACTTGAACAAGCCACTTGTAGTGATTGAGGTCAATTCAGTATCAAGATAGAAGTTCCTCTTAAATGAAATGGAGCAGAGATCACAGTTCTACGGATACATTGTAATTCATACTCATGCACTGTTTGTCTTTCATTTCAACAAATTTTGAAAGGGATCACATAGAGAGAGCTATTGGTTTCCACAGAGGTTATTCTCGTTTGGGGAAGTTCAGAAAAATTGTCTTACTATATATATAAATATACCAATAAAGTTTCTGAAGTTTAAATTTTTCTAACACCTTTAGTGTCTGTCCTATACAAAAGCTGACTATTTACACAGTGCTTTATTCTCTAAACAATCTCCATGTCCTTTCCTCCAGGCGATTTAGCATGTTATCTGCATATTTAAAAGCTACCTAGCCTATTCCACCTTCCTTAGATTCTACCATCCCATATACCTAACACCATTTCCTCAAAAATTTATGAAGAGGTATAAAGTTATCCATGTCTATTGAAGGCACGCTATGCTATCTTATCACTTGTTTAATTAACAAACTCAGGATAGCCAAAGTGGGATGTTGGCAAAGAACTGCATTACTGCCAGAACCATATTATCCCCATTAGCAACTTAGCTGATCAGTGTAAAGAAATATATAGGGCTGGGTTCCATGGTACATGCCTGTAATCCCAGTGACTTGGGAAGTTGAGACAAGAAGATCATGAGTTTGAGGGTAGAGGCAGCCTGTGTAACTTAGTGAGACTGTCATAAATAAATAAATAAATAAATAAATAAATAAATAAATAAATAAGGTGGAGGTGTATCTCAGTGGTTGAGCCCTGGCCTAGCATGCTCAAAGTTCTGTGTTCAACCCTCTAGTACTACAAAAACAAACAAATAAACAAATATGATTTAAGACTTACTTGCCAGAGAGTGGAAAAGTGTCTTGGAGTGGAGCAGCAAGAACTCTAGCTAGCACTTGTTAAAATGTAAACATACATCAGATAAATCCATTGCAAATATTTCTGTGACATTAATGTTTTAAATATTTGGTCATGAAAACTGCTGTTGAGGTTTTTAAATGGACTGATTGTTATTTCCTATTGACCTTTTCATTTCTGTGCGATAAAAATCTTATATATACATAGGAGTATATCAATACAGATTCCTTTTTATGCATTTAATTTAGCTCATTTCCTTTAGTTGTTTAAGAAAATTGATTAAACAATTTATTATGAGGCAAAACTGGCATAATCCTCAAAAGTCTGTGAAGTAAGAAAGGTTCTAGGGAGGACTAGCATTTGGCTCTATCAAATAAAGATAATTATTAGTAAATAATTTGGGATTTGGCTCAGCTGATAGAGTGCCACTCTCCACACTCTGAGGCCCTGGGTTCAACCTTCATCAATGTAAAAATAGAAGAAAAACATGGCAGCCCACTCCCAAAACAATCCCCCGCAAAATCAGCCATTGAAAACCCCATGAATACATATAAAAGGTTGCTATGAGTCTGACCCTACTTGATGGCAACTAACAACAATAACAACAATTTATGAAAAAAGAAAGGAACAAACAATAATTTCTTCCAATATTCACAGTTAATTTATCAAAAGCTCTCTGAGAATGCTAACATCCCACTCCACTTCTGTGCCATTTTCCCATATATATTCTCTGCATTACATATTGATGTCCAGGACTTAGTGACCTATAAATCCATATAGAGAATGAGAGAGCATCCAAGTTCATGTAAGAAGAAAGAATACCCATCATGTATTACTAGGTAGTTTTGAGAATACCTGAAAATGTTATTTATGTTTCTAGTTTTCTAAAATATATAAACTTTTTCAAATGATCCTGATAGTTAATATTTTATAAATTATGGATTGCATGCCTTAATCTTGGAGCCAAGAAACTGTAATAGTGAGAACCTTCACTTTTTGAAGCAGATGGTAACTTTTGAACTATGCTAAATCTATAAGATATTAGATTTATTCATAAAATGTTGCTATGTCAATATGGAAAGTTTGGCAAGATTTTCATTTTTAAAAGGTCAATTTTCATCACTTCAGTAATAATATCTGTATCTTTTCCATCAACTCCTCCATCTGGTATTTCTTTGAAGAAATGTAGGAAAACTAGAGTTCAATATGGGAAATACAGATACTTTATTATTACTCTGATATTAATATAATTACATAAATCTAAACAGTGCATCACCTTTTTTTATCTGTGTCCACACTATCTGTATCTAACATGACCATAGATAACATACATCTATACTAGCTGGACAGCAAGTTATAGTGCAGTTTATTTTATTATCTTCCAAATATCTACAGAAAACTAAAACTTCTTTCATGAAAGAAGCTTAAGAAAAACCTTCAATCAGATGGCTGTAGATCTACAAGTTGGCAATTTTAGTACTGTTTAGGATTACTGAATAAATTTCTCTGCTGTTATGTAATGTTTCTCTAATGTTTGCATATATCTTGAGAAGCAAGGACGTTAAGTACCAGTTGTGTGCTAAGTAATGGAGAAATAAGGCAGCTCTTTCTAAGCAAAAACATCACACCTCTGCATGTGAACATGACTCTACCCAGTGTATCTATTGAAAAATATGACAGTGGAGTCTACCAGTAATTTTTCACTATGTGATCACATTGGCTTCTCTTAACTGTACCATGAACTTCATATTATTAAAAGGGAAAGGCAGTTGGGCACAGTGGCACATGCCTGTAATCCCAGCGGCTTGGGAGGCAGAGGCAGGAAGATCACAAGTTCGAGACCAGAGGCAGTCTGCATAATTTAGCCAGACCATGTCTTAAAAAAAAAAAAAAAAGAAAGAAAGAAAAGAAAAAAAAGAAATGGGCTGGAGGCAGCAGCTCAGTGGTCTAGCACTTGCAAAGCATGCAGGCGTAAGGCCCTGGGTTCAACCCCAAGTACAGCAAAAAAAAAAAAAAAAGAAAGAAAGAAAGAAAGAAAGAAAAGAAAAGAAAGAAAAAGAAAGAAAAGAAGGAAATGCTATTAGCAAAACTGTGATGGTAAAAGCCCAAGTCCACAAGTCTTCTGACTCACTAAGATGAGAAGACTGAGCAGAGAACCAGTTGGCCCTCAATTCCTGACAACAAGCACAATAACTTCACTGACAAAAAAAAGAAGATTGCAGTTGGCAAGTGCATCCATAATATGGAGTGGGAAATATGTTTTATTTTGAAGAAAGTTTGAGACTTTCAGGAGACAGCAAATGAAAGAGGATCAGCGAAGACATCAAGATGTAGGTAACACCAAACTCAGGCAGGAACTTGTATGGAAATTAGGTATGAAAAGAATATAAACTTTAAGATGAAAGAATAGTTAGCTCTTCACTAAATCACCATTAAGCACTGTTGTTTCTAATGCAGACAGTCACAAGAAATAAAGTAAAAGGCAAGAAAAAAATTGAGCCCGGGCAGTGTATGCCAAGAGAGGCTTCAGGTACTCTTTAACCTTTTTTATTCATGATAGAGTCTACAACTGTCAGAAATGACTATTGGAGAAGTTTGAATTATTTTTCTGTGGTGGCACAGTGTACAATGAAAATGGACTATAATCCTTAAAAGTCTCACCTGTCTATCATCTAAAATGTATGTAGTCTATGACATTAAAGACAAATTTTCAACAGTTACATAAGAAGCTAATAGGAAAAAATGAAAATTTATGGGCAAATTGAATATATAGAAATTGGGGCAGAAAAGTAATAAAGTAACAATTGATGGCATCTGAGAACACTGCCATATAGCACAGTTAAAATTAAGGGACTATAAATATCAAAAACTAAGATTCATGAGGAAACTTCAAGGGATTATTTGTTCATTAAGTGAAAGTATAGCGATTTAACAATATAGATTTATGTTTCATATATTTTCCAACCCACTTCTGTAAACCCCAAGTCTCTACTTAACTGAGATCTATCATTATGAGATCATATTGCATTGGTAACTTAAAACAACTACCAGGAAAGATTGTTTTTTCCTTTTATTGGTAAATGTCAATGGGGTACAGAGTAATATAGCATTTGCTTTTCCCATTATGCAACTATTACATCACTTTGGGTTATACTTTCAACAACTTAAAAACTTTTGACTAATATGTAGTAAAACTCATGTATATTTGGGTTGTTCCCATATTTTTCCTACGTACTTATGAAGTTGCATAGTTTACATTGATATTATCCTCTCCCCCTTTATCCCGTTATATTGTTTCTCCTTCCCTACTTTCCACAATTTTGCTTCACTTTGCTAGCCCCTTCCTTCCTTCTTTCTACTCTCTATATTTTCCTTTCTTTGCTAATTATGCATTTTTATGTATCTAGTTATGTATAGGTTTTTTCTTCCTTTAGGTAAGATTCAGCTCCCAGAAATGAATGAGAACATAGGCTATTTCTATATTCCACCCTGTGTTCATTCACTTAAGATGATATTCTCCAGTTTCATCCATTTAGCCACAAATGACATTATTTCCTTCTTTTTCATTGCTGAGTAATGTTCCACTGTGTATATGTACCATAACTTTCTTATCCATTCTTCTGTTGATAGGCATCTTGGCTGGTTCCATATCCTTGCTATTGTGAAGAGTGCTGCATTGAATAGGGAGATGCAAGTGTCTCTGTGGAATGATGACTTGTCTCCCTTTGGGTATATTCCCAGGAGTGATATAGCTAGCTGGGTCATATTACAGTTCTATTTTTAGTTTTCTGAGGTATCTGCATATTGATTTCCAAAGTGGTTGAACTAACTTTCAGTCCCAATAGCAGTGTAAAAAGGTTCCTCTTTCTCCACATCCTTGCCAGCATTTGCTGGTTTTTTTTTTTGTTTGGTTTTTTTTTTTTTTTTTTGCTGATCTTGGCCATTCTTACTGGAGTCAGTTGGATCTCAGAGTTGTTTTGATTTGCATTTCCCTAATGGCTAGGATATTGAGCAATTTTTCATGTGTTTCTTAGTTTTAGGAACTTCATTTGAGAACTGTACATTTCCTTTGCCCACTTGTGAACTGGGCTATTTGTTGTCTTGGGATTTACTTTCTTGAGTTCTATAAATTCTAGAAATTAGTCCTCTGTTGGATGTGTAGGATATGAAATTTTTCTCCCATTCCTCGGGCTCTTCCTTAACTCTGATGATTGTTTCCTTTGCTGTACAGAGCTTTTTAATTTCATGTAATCTCATTTGTCAATTCTTATTTTGAGCCATGCCACATCAGCAAAAGGAGGTCCCAGGGGATTTACCCCATTTCTATCATTAAGGTCAACTCTACTTTGAGGGCAACTCTTCTCCAGTTCTTTCTTGAATGCCTCCCAGCCTGGGAGGCTCATTTTTCAGCACTATATTTAACAGTGCTTCTCTGCTGTTCATAGAGTTTTCAATGGCTAATTGTTTCATGAGTGGGCTACAAAGTCCTTCTCCCTACTCTGTCTTAGTCTGGAAGCTCAGATGAAACCTGGTTCCCATATCTGGCCCTGCTGGTATCTGAAATACCAGTGGCATAGCTTTCAACATCACAGCAACACATAAGCCCTCACAGCAGGACAAGCTGAGAGATACGTGGAGGTCTTAGAGAAGACAGTGTCTTTAACATATCACATTTTGTTATTCAAAAACATTTCTAAATGCTTGTTTTAAGAGTTTTCATCGCTGGATTTATTGCTAGATTCAGGAATCAGAGCAGGGATATTTTTATTCTACAGGATGACTGATATTGATACACTGAAAAAAAGGAAATAATATTTTCAAAGATATTACTTTAACAACCTAAAATACTTATATGTCCTCACAAAACATATGTTTACTTTTTCTAATATATTTCCATGTAAGACCTAAAAGTTGTATTAAAGATAATGGAGTCCAATAATTTCATTTTTCTGCTAAAGAAACTTCACACCTGAGAAGAAAAGGCACTTTCTTGGGGCCACATGACTCAAGGAAAAGTCAGAAAGTTATACTCATACCCACATTTGGCACTTGTTCCCCTTCTCTTGCCAAGATGTCTGTTTTATAGAAGACATCCTGAAACCTTCATTTTTCCCCTGTGACCTATGCTTTAAATCCTATTACATATAGCTGAGAAAAGAGTTATCTGTTCTTCGTTCATTATGCCAAGGCTTATAGTTCCCTTATCCTTTCCTGTGAGAAAAGATTAAAGTGTGCAAATCATTTGACTTCCTTTTCCCAAACCTGACCTGAAACGTTTCTTTTCGTGAGAGCAATCATACTTATTTCTCTGGTCATTGTAAGTGAACATTAGTTATTTTCATTAACAGAGTATCATAGACTCATAAAATCTGCAGGCAAATCTCTACTGTAATCCTCAATTCATGTAGGATTCTCATCTATGACCAACCTAAGCCTGGTTTATCAGTACAGAGAACTTGCTACCCCCAATGCATCTCATTCCAGATTTATAGACTGTAGCTATTAGGACTTGTTTATATTAGCAAATACATTTTCCTTGAATTTTCATATATTTTGTCCTAGATCTGCTTTTTTAAGAAAAAAAGCATAAATCTATGAATCCATTTTCTTCCTGTTTCTAATTTATCATCATCAACTATTTCTTTGATAATGGAATCTAAGTTTGGCATGAGCAGTACTATTTTTTTAATCATTATTTTTCCTCAACACCTGATTTAGTGCTAGCATACAGTATATGCCTGCAGCCGTAGCACTGTGGCTTCTAATCCTGTCAGATCTCAGAAGCTAAGCATGGTCAGGCCTGGTTAGTACTTGGATGTGAGACCACCACGGAACACCAGATACTGTAGTCTTTGGAAAAGTACCCAGCAACCCACTCCCAGAAATCAATCCACCATTGAAAACCCTATGAATAGCAGAGAAGCACTGACAATAGTGTTTCACCTATTGCACATCAGGTCACTAGGAGTCTGACACCAACTCGACAGTACCTAACAATACAACAACATACAGTATATGCTCAATAGATACCTTTGAAATGATTGAGTCAAGTTTCCTTATCTTTGCCAAGGTTTTTGTATGTTTTGTTTGTTTATTTTTATAAAGGATGCATTCCCAACTCCCAACCCATTCCTCAATTAGCATAATTTGAGAAATCCTCACTGTTATAATTGTTTTCCACATTCCTCATTCAATGTGTCAGCTACCATCTACTCTATCACTGCAAATGGAACTCAATCCTCCTCTAATAATTTAACCATACATGGCAAAAGTAAGATTAAAATTTACTCAAAGAAGAATGAATTTACTTTTCTCCATTTTTGGATCCTTCAGATAGTGTTTTTAGTCAATTGAATCCCTAGATCTTTTTTACATAAACTGCCTGAAATTATTCAAGTTGCTTAGTCACACTGCCAGATTTTACCATTCTCATAATATGTAAACATCCTCAGGAGATTTAACACATTAAGTGAAATTCTCAATCATTCATAGCTTGTCGTCAATTTCTTCCATCACAAGTAATTTTCTCCTAACCCCTAACTGAGAGCACCATGCCAAAGGAATGAGAGTTTTCAGAGAGAGGGTAGATGTTTTGTAACTTATGGCAGCCCCTCTCAAGGGTCAAAAGTACTAGGAAATGGAGAGGAAAGAGAACCGGGGTAAGAGTGAAACACAAGGACATTTGAGATAACACTGAAACAAATTTTCTCCCTATTCATGTATTGTAGTATACATGATTCAGTAGATTTTAATTCAGAGCCTATTATAGGCCAGATACCATGGTAGTCTCTCCTTGTATAGAAGGGGAAAATGTGGTTCTACCATGATGAAGTTTTAGCCTACCAAGGTAGAAATGGAAGAAATAAGTAAACAAGTATGGTTAACAGCTGTGAGAAGTGTTCTATGTGAAACAGAGTGCAGAGATAGAGTATAAGGCAGAGGAGTATTTTTTAAAAACTTTATAGAGTCAGGACAGGACTCCACAGAGATGATGATCAGAAATACATAGATGAGAAGGAGCCTGCCATTTGAAGAATGATGGGATGTAAAAGAGTATGGATGCACATACAGATACAGATGTGGATGTGGATACAGGCACAGATGTAAATGTACACATACCTCAAAGGTAAAAGAAGAATTCACAGTGTATAATAACCACTGTAGCATGCTTTTAAAGATGTTACTGAATCTAAGAAGCACTATAACTTTTTTCCGCCCCCTAATAGGAGGTCAGAAATTCCCTATCTATACAGACTCAGGAGATTAGCTTCCTTTCAGATCCATTAGCCTGGGACTAAATTGTCCCTTTGCAGTGTGTACTGGCTCTGTAAAAGAGCTCAGTTTCCCCCTAATGGTGCCATGGAAGAGACTGGCATGGGCTGCAAAACATGAACTCCATGGTTTTGTCTTTCTTGGCTATTCTGTCACTCCATTTCTATCTTCAGATAAACTAGGATATCCCTCTATTACTCCTGAAGCATGTTAATATTTTAGGCAAACAAATGGTAGCCTATCAGGTCTCTCAGCAGTTGCCTTTCCAATTGCCTGCATGTTCTCCTGGAATATATTTGAGAGGTCATAATTTGGGCTACATGCCTGTATGTCTCTTCCACAACTCAGTAAAACATATCCATCTCTTTCTGCCTCTGAGACTCTGTTGTTGTTATTGTTAGGTGCCATCAAGTCGGTATCCAACTCACAGCAACTCTATGTACAACAGGTGAAACACTTTATCAGTGCTTCTCTGCTGTTCATAGGGTTTTCGGTGGTGGGTTGATTTTTGAGAGTGGGTTGCTGGGTCCTTTTCCCCTGGGACTCTAGAAACCACTTATTTGGGGTGCTGCATGTTTCATTTCTAATGCTTTTCCAAGTGGTGTCCAAATTCAACTCGCTGTGAATCAGTTGATCTCCTATGACATAGTCAATATTTTGTTGGATGCTATACAGTATAGCAAAGTTAATCCCAAAAATGTTATTTAAAATATTGACCATAGCTAGTCACAGGCATGCCAAAGTTTTGGGGATGAAATACACTGAGTTCTGCCATTTATTTTGTAATATATCACAAAAATGGTTAACAAACTATATCACAAAAATAAGGTGACATAATGGATGTATAAATGGATATATGTGAGACAGATCAAATATGGCAAAATGTTAATTGTAGGATATAGGCAGATTTACGACTATAATGTGAAATTTAACTTTTTTGTATGTTTGAAGTTTTTGATGATACAAAGTTGGGAGAAAATAACTGATCCCTGTTTAATCTGAGTCTTACTATTCAGGTGCAATAGGAATTCAAAGAGAAATCAACATGAATTGACAGATGAGGAAGGGGCACCACTTAAGCCCTCAAGATTGCATAGGGTTTAAGAAGATGAAGTGGAAGAGCAAGAGCATTTCAAGTGGGAGAAACAAAATGAGCTAACACATGGGTGGGGGGACAGAATGGCACATGTTCAGGACAAGAATAACCAAACCTGTGGGGAGTAGTCAGAAAGACCTTTGGATAAACCTAGAGAAGCTACACGGGGAAGGTCACGATGGGTAGGAAAAAATGTGACCACTTCTTTTAAGTTGATAGGATTTTTATCAAAAACAAGAAATAGAGGCTAGATATACAAACAGAATGGTCATATAATCCTGTAAAAATAAAGAGAGTTATTACATGAACTTAGATACTTGCGAATGGTACAGATTCCCAGGTATCATGTGTCATGATACAACTCCAAGGAAAAATATTTAGGGCACATCACCACATAATTTTATTTTAGTAGAGAAGTCAAGTGCTATATTTACACAGGACCCATTCTAATCTCCTCTTTCCCAGAACAATGTACACTACCACTTCTTGAGTTTTCCTGGGCTATTCTGGGTCACAAACAGAGCCAACCATGGCAGTTAGTTCACTTCATGGTAAGCCAGCACCCTTGCGCAAGCAGAAAGCCATGCAGAACCAAAATCACAATAGAAAAAAAAAATAGAATGTATTGGAAAGATATGAAGTGCTTCAAGATTAAAATAAATTATCAGGAACCACTATCAGAAAACACAGAAACCAAGCTGTGTCCTGGGGTTCAGGCTACTCTCTCCAGGGATAAATTCTAAACATTCTCATTACCATGTAAAATTCAGAATAAAAGGATGACACATATAAAGAGACCAGCTTTTTTCAGACCACCTTTTGATCAGGGAAGGGTAGTCACTTTAAAGGCAGTATCCACTGAGACCCAGTGGAGTACCGTCAGGTAGTTTCTCCAAACAAGTGAATTAACCTTCCTACATACAACAAAAGGGAACAATAGCCGAGCCTACTTTGTAGCATTGTGCAAAGACTGAGATAAAAATAATAAAAGCGAATTCATACTAAGCTTACAAGCTGACAAACACTGCAAATTTTGCAAATATTTTCACCCAATATTGTCACTGCAACATTTTGCAAATATTGTCACCTAACCCTATAAACAACTCTTTGAGATTTATGTAATTACACTTTTCAGCTCACATTTTTTTTTAATTTAATTCACAACTCACATGAAATACTTCTTGTTCCATCAGGCATTTTTCTGCCTAGGTTCTGAATGCTCATCAAGTACATCTTTTGAAAAAAATTCACTTGAAAATTTCAAACTGTCTATACATATCCTTTTTTTTTTTTTTTTTCACTTTTTGAGACAGAGTCTTGCTAAATTACACAGACTACCTCTGGTCTTGAGCTTGTGATCTTCCTGCCTCCGCCTCCCAAATCGCTGGGATTACAGGTGTGCGCCACCAAGCCTGGTTTACATATACCATTTTTATGGAGATGCTTTCACAGGTACTCTTTTCTTCCCTGCATGTTGATAAATCAGCTATTGTGTTTTGGTTGTTTGTATGTATTGTTGTTCCCATTGGTTCCTCTCTAGTTGCCTGTAATCCATCCTGATTGACAATCTCTGGCCCCCAAACAGGATGATTAAATTATTACCCTTGCTCAAAAAATATTTCATGATTTCCTTACCACAATTTCATCTCAGTTTTATTTTGTCTGTTTGTTTAACATAATAATACACTTTTAAATTAGAGATTAGGGGTAGGAATTTAAAAATATCCTTACCTGCAGAATTAAGTGCTGAGTTTTAAAACTTGCTTAATTTCAAGTGTAGGACAATGAGAAGGAGAGAAGCCATAAGGTGACATAACCTTGGTGTCCATATTGTGATTAACAATCAACACAGGCTACTGGGAGAATAAAGGAAATGTGTAGGACTGGCAAGCTAAGCCTGACCTCTGTCCTGCAAAGTTCAAAGAGAACAGAAAATATAAAGAGTCACTAAAGTCATGACCTACCGACAAACTGTATCTCACTTCAAGGTGAGGACTTGGAGGTTGTAAGTGTAGAACAAATTTTTCAGGCAAAGAAATATTGTGATGGTAACAAGAAAATACATGCCACAATCAAATACAAGTGTCAGTGTGTGATGTTTACAAGGAGAAAAGAAAGCACTAACAATTAAGTAGCTCTCTTGTTTTTAAAGAAGCATAAGCAGCTTTTGAATATATTGCTTTCCTAAGAGAGGACTGGATTTCCTTCAGTAAAAAGAAAAAAAATTAAACAAGGCTGTGTTTCTGTTTGCAAAAGGGGAGATTAATACTTGAGCCCCTTTCAGTTCAAATTCATGCTTCAGAATGAAGTTTAGTTGTAGAAAAAGGTAAGCACAGGCCAGTATATGCACTGTCACCTCCTCACAAGATGCTCCTGGGGATGGGACTTTTCACCTTCTGGCAAGCTAAGTGTATGCATGGGTGGAGATAGGTAGGGAGTGAAAGATATACACACACACAGAGAATTGATGTTAGATAAACGGATGTATTGATCAATAGATGGGTAGACAGGGACAGGAGATAGGTGACAGATAACAATTCTTAAAGTCCTAGGCTATGAAAGCACATTTCAAACGCTCTTTATCTCACCTTCCTTTTGTACTTGGACATTGAAATCTAGCCCTTCAATTGTCACTGTTTACTGTTGAGCAGGCAAGATTCAAGGACTGATGTCTAACTTCAGGGAGCCTAACATTCTCAGATTACACATAAAAATATACAAACATAAATATATCTATAAGCATATATGTATAGTATTACATACCATATCATATTTAACCACTGTTAAAATACTTATTGGAGCTGGGATTTAGCTCAGTTGGTAGAGCACCACTCTACAGTCTCTGAGGTCCTGAGATCGATTCTCAGCACCCCAAAAATGGGAGAAGGATGTGGCAATCCACTTCCTAGGCAATCCCGAAGCACTCAGCCATTGACAACTTCATGAGGGTTGCTATGAGTGGGACACGACTCCACGGCACCTAACAACAACATCAACAAAATACTTATTGTGTACACACACACACACACACACACACACACACACAGACACACACACACACACAGAGTTACATGGAAGAAACAAGAATTAAAAAAAAAAAAAACTTTCAACATTTCCCAAATATTTATACTTACCTTTTTAAGGTTTTTGTGAAAAAGTTTTCATTGTTAAAAAGTAAAGATTAAGCCAGGCACAGTGGAGCATGCCTGTAATCCCAGCTACTCAAGAGGCAGAGACAGGAGGATCTAAAGTTTGAGACCAGAGGCAGTCTGCGTAATTTAGTGAGACCCTGTTTGAAAGAGTAAAAAGATGGGCTGGATGTGCAGCTCAGTGGTACAGCACTTGGAAAGCAAGCAAGCGTGAGGCCCTAGGTTCAACCCCAAGTAACACCCCCACACCCCACAAAAAAAAAAAAAGAAGAAAGTAAAGATTCAGCAGAGTTTCATTATCAGATGGACGCTAAGATACTATAATTTGCTCTTGGCATATTTTAGTCTCTTTTAAAAATAGATTCAAACACCTGTGGCCAAAGATGCTCACATAGCAGCAGAGATGACTCACTCTGCCTTCAGGAAATGCTGGACTACTGATTGTTCCTGTAAATGCCCTGCATATCCACAGAGGGAGGTGGTTGAACAAGTGGACTCCACTTACAATGGACTGATCATAGTAAAACATTGTTTTTCTGCCAAAGATTATTTCAGTGTTCTATATACAATGCTCTACACACAGCTACCATATGGATTTAAGTATAAATTTACTCTTTACCTTACTTCAAACTTTTTTAGTAGTTATTTTTGCTATTTGGTTTATAATATCTTCTCTCTGGTCTAAATTCACTAAATTCACTTCTGCCTTTTATTTTCTTGCTCATCTGGAATATAAATCAACAAAACAGCTTGGTGCAATAAATCATGGAGTTCTCACCATGGAGTTCTATGATATATTTTTTTAAATAAAAAAGCCATATTGTATTATCAACCATAAAAGAGGAAAAATGAACATTTTCCCTAACAGGAAGAGAAAGAATGTTAAGTACTCCACAAGATGTATGGTGAACATTGAAGGCCATAGGACCAATACGTTTTCATAGCTACATTACGTAACAAATCGAGTTGCACAGAATTATTCAGCTGGAATTCAAGCTGAGTTGAACACCAACAGAGTACAGCCACTTACCTTACATAAGTGCTTTACCTCATAAGTGAACTTATATTCTACCTGAGGAACTCCTCAACCCTTTGCCATTCTGATCTTAGCTTTCATCGCATTTCTCACTAGAAAGTCTTTGAACCACCTTGGGGTAATGCTGCTGGGTAGAAATCCATTAACAAATGGACTTCAGCATCTAACAATTAGTAATCCAAAGGCAGCTAAACCACAATATTTTTTTCCTTTTTTATTAGTACAAAATTGTCCAAAATAATATACAATTTTACAAAATAATGGGTTTTGTTATGACATTTTCATAGATGTAAATGATGTACTTTAATCATATTCATCCCCATTACTCTTTCTTGTTCCCCTTCCCCTCCCACTGGTCTCTTTCTCTTCCCAAATAGTCCCTCTTCTATTATCATGCTTTTTAAGAAAAAACAATCTAGATTCAGCAAGGCATGGTGGCATGCCTGTACTCCTAGAGACTTGAGAAGCAGAGGCAAGAGGATCTCAAGTGTAAGACCAGAGGCAGTCTGTCTCAAAAGGTAAAAAAAAAAAAAAAAGGTGGAGGGCTATAAGTACAGCTCAGTGTTACAGCACTTGCAAAGCATGCAAGCGCGAGGCCCTGGGTTCAAGCCGAGTACTGCAAAAATCTGGATTCCACATACAATATTTGTCTTTCTGAGTCTGGTTTATTTTGCTTAACATGATGATTTTCAGTTCCATCCCTTTTCCTGCAAATGACATAATTTCATTCTTCTTTATTGTTGGTAATTCACAATTATTTAATGATCAATTAGAAAAAATATTTTGAAGCATATTTCCCATTCAACATAAAAGCTATCATGACAGCATTAAAGAAATCTAGAAAAGATGTAGAGTTTTTGATCAACTATTGTAAAAAGAAAATGAGGTTTTGGCTGAAAAGGCACTTGAAAGAACTTGACATCCTGTTTTTAAGGAAGATATAGTAATTTGACATATTTATATGTACAGGGTTTCATAAACAAAGCGAACTGAACTTGTGCCTCATTAGCGTAACTGACAAAACCACTCCTGTGCTCAGGGGCCACAGGAGAACGTCTTTTTATGTAAAAACTTACACTAGTTTACCTGGAGGTTAAAATGGCAATGAACGAAAAGTTTGGTATTTTCTTGTTTATATTGTAAAGGGAACACTACTGATGGAATATTAAAATGGTATATCTTTATTTCTTCTGTAAGTGCCTGTCGGTCATCCATCTCCAAAGCTGAGGCTTCTTGCCCAGGGAAGAGGGCAGGTGCCACCCAAAACAAGTTAGCTTAGCCTGTCAATGACTTTTTGAACTGAGAGGAAGGTCATCTTCAAGAGCGTGATAAGGAGAACCAGAGTAAGCCAGTGAAATGATGATCAGGGTCCTGTTCCTCACCACTCCCTCAGGTGCTTACTTACATTTTGAGGAAGGGAGGTGGTTCTATAGAATTAGAGAAATGAGGACTTAGACACGAATGGACAATTGCAGTAGAGCCTCTAGATCCCAAGAGCATCCTACTTTTAAGCTTAGCATAAGCTTCAATGTGGTGCAGGTGTGATGGCCGGACATGATGGTGAAGAAGTGGCTGATGATGTGAGCCTGAGTCAGCAATCCTGGCTCCTCAGGGCCTGTGTGTGACATGCAAGTCATCCACATGTCCCCATGCTCTTCATGAGGACCCTCAGTGTATATCCACATCACAACTATGATCATTCCTAAACAATGCTCCCCTATACACAGGTACTGAGCCCTAAGGTTACATGTCTTATATTGTACACTAGGGGCTGGGATTTAGCTCAGTTGGTAGAGCGCTGTGCTGCAGTCTCTGAGGTCCCAATTTCAATTCCCAGCACCACAAAAATGGGAGAAGGATGTGGCAATCCACTCCCAAGGCAATCCCGAAACAGTCAGCCATTGAAAACCCTATGAGGGTCTCTATGAGTCGGATACCAACTCGAGGGCACTTAACAACAACAACAACAACAACAGGACCATACCAATGACACTTCTTCCAACAGTACCCACTTCTCACTAGCACCAGATGTCTTCAACATTTTTAAATTGATAAATTATGAGATAGAAACACTATGTGTCATGATTTTAAAATATTTTTATTCAGCATTGTTCAGAGGATGGTATTAGGCCCAATTAAATGAACACAGCAGCAGTCTCTACGTATTTATTATTTCCCCAACACTATTCCCTCCCCCACATGTCTGTCAGCTTATTGTGCTGTGAGGGCTTGTGAGTTGCTGTGATGCTGAAAGCTATGCCACTGGTATTTCAGATACCAGCAGGGTGTCCACCCATGGTAGATAGGTTTCAGCTGAACTTCCAGACTAAGACAGACTAGGGAGAAGGACTTAACAGCCCACTCCCAAAATAATTAGCCAAACATCTAAATAGCAGAAAAGCACAGTCAAATATAATGGCGGAAAATGAGCCCCCCAGGCTGGAAGGCATTCAAGAGATGACTAGGGAAGAGTTACCACCTCAGAGTCAACCTTAGTTATGAGAATGGAGTAAAGCCCCTGAGACTTCTTTTGCTGATCTGGCACAGCTCAAAATAGGAAGAAACATGGTAGCTGCAACAATGGGCTCAAACATAAAAAGATCATGTGCATGGTGGTGTTTGGTTCTGTTACTCATAGGGTTGCTATGAATTAGATTCAACTCCACAGCACCTAACACACACACACAGCACTACTCCAAATGATTTACCTATATTCATTCATGGGATCATCACATTATTGAAGGAAAAATATGCTACTAACATCCTCATTTCATAGAAAAGGAAACTAAGCCCAGCGATGTTGAATTTGTCCAAGGTCATTCAGGTAACTGGAGTTCAAACCAACACGTTCTCACTCCAGACCCAGCTATGTTATTATGGAAACAACTTAAAAAGAAAAGTGTGCAGTGCATAGGGGGAGGCACTAAACATTGTTGACACTGATTGTGAACCATATGGGGAAACAAAAGGAAGGCAAGTCAGCTGAAGGAAACCTGAGAGCAATGATCAGATAGACTAGCCTAGTAAGTGTCCAAATCAAAAAAAAAAAAAAAAAGAGGGAGAGAGAGAGAGAGAGAGAGAGGGAGAGAGAGAGAGATCTGGAGTGGCCTGGAAGAAATAGAGAGAAGCCACTAAATTGAATTTAGGTTTTTCTTCAGTTACAAGCAATTTCTCTGGAGAGGTAAAAAGGGAGTCATGTGACTACATAATCAGTATGACCAAAATGGAGAAGGAGCTTCATTCTGGGGCAGTACCTGGGTATGTGGGTAGCTGTGGCTTGTGGTCATCTGAATACTACAGAGAAAGATGCATTTCATGTTTATATGAGCATCCTGATTTTACTACAAAGAGTGGCTCTGAGTTTAAATACTTTTTGACTGGAGAAGTGAATCCTTATTCTCCATTTTCCATTGATCAGCTAAATTATTTCTGAAGTGGTACAAAAAACAGTTAAATTTTGTGAATAAAGGAAAAGCAAGTCATTGTATGCACATTTATGTAACAGTCCATGTGAAACTTTAATAGTTATGGAATTAAATATTACCTCCTGATTCTAATCAGTTTTCCAAATTGAATCTACAAATGACCCTGAGTCCAGTTCCTCTATAACCAAGAAAATGGCTTGCTGCCTTATCATTCTTACTTTTACAATTATAAGGAAATTTCTGCTCTCACTCATCATTAATATGCTAAATTGTGTGTTCAATGAACTTTCTAAAGGACAGAGACTCTTCTAACAGCTTTTTACCTTTTTCATTTATGCTGGCATTTTAAAAACTAAAATGAAATCATGTAGAAGAGGGTTGTGAGTTTCAAATGTATGAAAAGAAAAGACAGATAACACATGAAGAGGGTAAAAAGAACTTAAAATGCTTTGAACATAAAAAAGAGAAATTATTATGTTTATTTTGGATTCCAGCTGATACATAGACCTATGTTTTTTCTTTCTGCTTTAGATATCAACTTATAGCTAGATCAATTAAGCTTTCCAATTAACATGTGAACAGCAGAAATTTCAAAGTAAGGGAAATGAAAGAGAGGCAAAGACATTTTGATTGCTATTCAGTATTTTCTCTCACAGTTTCTCCAATTTCCATCCCACATAGGGAGATTGGTATGTACTGAAGATTGTTATTGCCTTCTGAACATGTAAGATCTGTGATACAAAAGGAATTTGGGGTCCTTAGGATTTATTGTTTTATCACTTTTCATGCCATCTCTGTTCATCCTTAAATCCAGGGCAGGCTCCAGGACATATTAAAAGGATAACATTTTCTAGATTCTCTTTGTAAAGGGCAAAGCACTTACCATTTTCTACATGCAAAGCACTTATCTTTTAGCTCACTGTTTAATGAACAGCACTGAATCTTGCTTTTTAGATCTTTTCAATACGGAAAATCCCATTTTCCCTGTTTCCAACCAGCTTTAGAATTTTTATGCCTCAACATTCTTATTTTCCTGAAAACTGAAGCTATTTTAGTCTATGTTCTCATTTTAAGGGAACATATACACACTATTTGTGTGTGTATATGTGTGTGTGTGTGTGTGTGTGTACACACAACAAACTGGGGTCACAAAAAGTAGTCACACTTTAAAAGCTGTTATCTGTGTATTACTTTTTGAAGTTGAGTTGAATTACAGTGGTAACCACTTTGAACACCTCTTGTAATTGCAGAAGTTAAATGTTACTTGTAGTCGTCTTTTGTTATCAAGATATGTATGTGAGTGTGATTGGAGAGACAGAGAGAGAGAGCGAGAGCGAGAGCGAGAGAGAGAGAGAGCGAGAGAGAGAAAGGAAGAGCAATCTGTGCTGGAACTATCTCCAAAGTGTGCAGTTCCATGTGATTCCTTCTGTTCATATCATTAGCTCAGTTGGTAGAGTACTGCTCTGCAGTCTCTGAGGTCCTGGGTTCAATCCCCAGCACTGCAAAAATGGAAGAAAGACATTGCAATCCACTCCCAAGGCAATCTTGAAAACAATCAGCCATTGAAAACCCTATGAGGATCACTATGAGTTGGACATGACTCAATAGCACCTAAAAAGAACATCAATCTAATGAATCAAATCCCAAAGTAGAGTGTGGTGACACATACCTGTAATCCCAGCCTTCAGGAGGCTGAGCCAGGAAGATTGTTTGAGCCCAGCTTGGGCTACATAGTGAGTTCCAAGCCAGCTATTGCTACATAATGAGACCCTGTCCCAGATTAGATAGATAGATATAGATAGATAGATAGATAGATAGATAGATAGATAGATAGAATAAAGAAAAAAAGAATCAAAGCCCAGTCACTACCTCTACTCCAAGGCACCAGAAAGCTTACTGGTATAGCCATCATAATCATCTAGAACTCACATACAGTACTCCTGTACTTAACAAATGACCACGGCCAAACTTAAAATGGAGCCAAATGCTCACTCTTGGGTAAAGTCAAATTTTCTGTTTTCCTTTTCATGGACCTAAGTATGGCTCTCCTGCAGCCATACCACTATGGCATGGGATCCTGTCAGATCTCAGAAGCTAAGCAGAACCAGACCTGATTAGTGCTTGGATGGGAGACTGCCTGGGAACACCATGTGCTGGAGGCTTGGGAGAAGGACCCAGCAACCCACTTTCACAAAACAATCAGCCATTGAAAACCCAATGAGTAGCAGAGACGCACTAACAATAGTGTTTTACCTATTGTACATAGGGTCACTGTGAGTTGGATACTGACTTGATGGCACCTAACAGCAAGTATGGCTCTACATTTTGATATGAATATCTCCATTTAAACCTAAATTTTGTTCATTTGTATCATGCTTATTCTCATGCCCTTAACCATTCTTTATCATTGGCAAATATAAAGCTCAGTTTCAACTTTTCATGGATTCTATAACATATATTGACAATAATTAAATGGCGTTCAAATTAGAAATATTGTTTGTTGTTAAGTGCCGCCAAGATGGATCCAATACACCCTGACCCTATACACACAAATTAAACACTACCCAACACTGTCCCATGCACCTGATCTTATGTTTAAGCCTATTGTGGCAATCACTATGTTTATTCTCATTTTGAGTTGTCCCACATCAGCAAATGTAGGTTCCAGGGGCTTTACTCCTTTCCTCCCATTAAGGTAGACTCTATTTTTGAGGAGGAAACTCTTCCCCAGTCATTTCTTAAATGCCTTCCAGGCTGGGAAGCTCATTTTCTGGCACTATATTTGACAGTGTTCCCCTGTTTTTCATAGAGATTTCAATAGCTAATTGCTGCCAAGTCTTTCTCCTTAGTCTGTTTTAGTCTGGAAGCTCAGCTGAAACCTGTCCACCACTGGTGACTCTGCTGGTATCTGAAATATTGGTAGTATAACTTTCAGCATCACAGCACCACACAATCCTCCACACCATGACAAGCTAACAGATATATGGGGCCAAATTAGAAATAACAAAGTTAAACTGTCCATTTGCTGATGATGTGATCTTCTATAGATAAAACTCTGAAGATTCCACCATAAACCTACTAGAATGAATAAATTAATCCAGTAAAGTAGCAGGGTATAAAATCAATATACAAAATTAGTAAAATCCCTTTACATCAGTAGCAAAGTATCTAAAAAATAAATTTTAAAAATCCACTTACAATAGCTGCAAAAATAGGAATAAGTTTAAACAAAGAAGTAACATATTTCAGTAATGAAAAACTATAAAATATGGAAGAAAGAAATTGGAGGTACAAATGCATGGGAAGATATCCCATTTTCATAAATCAGAAGAATTAATATTATTAAAATTTCCATATTACCCAAAGTGATCTACAGATTCAGCATAGTCCCTTATCAAAATACAAGTGACATTGTCTATAGAAGTAGTAAAAAACTAATTTAAAATTTGTACTTCCTCAAAAGATCCCAAATTGCCAAATCAATCTTGAGCAAAATGAAGAAAGCTGGAGGTGTCACACTACCTAACATCAATATATAAGACAAAGCTATATTAACCAAAATAGAAAAGAATTGGCATAAAAATAGTCATAGGCCTATGTACTAGATAAAGGGACCAGGAATAAATCCATGCATATTTTCCAGCTGAATTTTGTCAGAAGGGCTAAGGATAATAGTGGAATGGACAATTTATTCATAAACGGTATGGAGAAAATTAGATAGCCACATATATAAGAATGAAATTAGACCCTTATCTCTTACCATATACAAAAATCAACTCAAAAATCAATCAAAGTTTTTGATATAAGGCCAAAAACTATGAAACTCCTGGAAGAAAACACATGGGAAGAGTTCCATAATGCTGATTTGAACAATCATTTTTTTTATTATAAAACCTCAGAACATGAGCAACAAAAGCAAAAATAGACAATGGGGATTGTATCAAACTAAAAAGTATCTGTACAGTAAAGAAAGCAATCAGTAGAATGAAGAGTCAACCTACAGATTGAGAGAAAATATTTGTAAACCTTATACCTGGTAAGAGGTCAATATCCAGAATATAAGAAAAACTCAAACAACTCCATAGCAAGAAAGCAAACAATCATATTTAAAAATGGGCAAAAGATCTTAATAAATATTTCTTAAAAGATATTTAAATTCCCATTTTTATATATGAAAAAATATCCAACAACACGAATAATATGGGAAATGCAAACCAAAACCACACTGAGGTATAATTTCACAGCAGCTAAAATGACTATTATCAAAAAAGACTAAAGATAAGCATTGGCAAGTGAAACTTTCACACTCTTGATGAAAGGTAAATTAGTACAACCATTATGGGAAACACTAAGTAGATTCATTAAAAAATAAGAGGACTACTATGTAATCCATTAATCTCAGTACTGAGTACATATCCAAAGAAAATGAAATCAGTGTGTTGAAGAGATTATCTGCACTCCAATGTTTGCTGCAGCACCAGTCCCAATAGCCAAGATATAGAAACAACCTAAGAGTTTATCAGCTGATGAGTGGAAAAAGGAACTGAGGTATATATACAATGCAACAATATTCAACCAAAAATAAAAGATGATATCCTGTCATTTGGAACAACGTGGAGGAGCTGGGTAACAATGTGTCAAGTGAAATAGGCCAGGTATAGAAAGACATAATTGCATTATCTCATTCACATTTGGATCTAAAAAAGTTGGTTTCATAGAAGTAGAGTAGTGGACCCCAGAAGTTGAGTGTTTCAGGAGAAAACAGATATGGAGAGTCTTTGGTCCAAGTAAACATAATTACAGTTACATGGGAGGAATAAATTCAAGAGATCTATTGCAAATTAAGGTGATTGTAGTTTATGATGGTATATTGTATTCCTATTTCCTGCTGAGAGAGTGAATGTTAACTGTTTTAACCACAAAAATAGCTATGTGAGGTAATGTATTTGTTAATTAGATAGAGTTAGCAATCCCATAGTGAAAATGCACTTCAAAATATCATATTGTACATGGTAAGTACATAGACTCCTATGCCAACTTAAAGAAAAGTAAACATTAAAAAATAGAATAAGGCCGGGCATGGTGGCGCATGCCTGCAATCCCAGAGGCTTGGGAGGCAGAGGCAAGAGGATTACAAATTTGAGACCGGAGGCAGTCTGTGCAATTTAGCAAGACTCTGTCTCAAAAAGTGGGGAAAAAAAAAAATGGGCTGGGAGTGCAGCTCAGTGGTACAGCACTTGCAAGCATGCAAGTGCAAGGCACTGGGTTCAACTTCCAGTACTGCAAAAAAGAAAAAAAAAGAATAAAATAAAATTTCTGGAACCAATTTTAAATGTCAGGCAATAAAATTAAAGTAGCATTTGAAAATAAATCAATAGTTTTATCCCAAATATTACAAGCTATAAAACTATACTTAAATACTTCCTTAAAATTCTATTAACTTTCATAATATTGACTATTTTCTGAAGCAATGAATCAATACAGATAATTTTAAAAAGTGCGTTCCAATTGCAATTTCATACCCACATTACATTTCAGTAAGTTTTTCTCTCCAACAACAACTCATTACGGTATAAGTTATTCTGAAATATCTTCCAGATATTGCCAGGTTAAAAGTAGCAACAAAGATAGAAACAGTTTTTGTGAAAATACACAAATTTTGAACTGGATTTACATATAGCCAGTTTGAACTCCCAATTTATACGGTATGGTAATTTCAAGGATAAAACAGTTATTTACAAAGAATACCTCCCCAGAAAACTTTAGTTTGTCAAAAACAATAAGAAGTCATCAATTAAGAAAAATTAATTTTGCAAATTTCATCTTACCACATGTCTACATTTTCTTTCTTATTTTAAACAAAATACTCATATACAAAATCTTGAAGTAGAAAATATTTTCTATCTAATTGTAAACTTCATAAAAACATTTTTAATAAGTACAATTATGTTTTACACCCTCTTCTCTATTCAGGAATAATGTAGCCAAGACAAAAACCTTAAATGATAAAAAGGGAAGATATTTTCCTCTAAAATTTTTCCCTAGAAAATTTGTGGATAACCACAATACTGAACATACTGCTATCAAAGAATTCTCTCTTCCATTCTATTTTAGTCCCAGGGCCATGAAGTTCTGTAAGAACAAATTTAAATCTGAGACATGGAAATCAGGGATTTAGAAATAGACTCCGAAGCTGGCCATGGTGGCTCAAATTTGTAATCCCAGAGACTCAGGTAGCTGAAGGAGGACGATCGCAAGTTTGAGGCCAGAGGAAGCCTGTATAACTTTGAGAGACCCTGTCTCAAGATAAAAAATAAAAACTGGGCTGGAGGAGCAGCAGCCCAATGATAGAGCACTTGCAAAGTATGTGTGAGGCCCTAGGCTCAACCTGTTAAGTACCATCAAAAAAAAAAAAAAAAAGGGAAAAAAAGAAAAGAAAAGAAAGAGAGAAGAAAAAACAGAAAAAGAAAAATAGACTTCATTGTATTAAATATTAATTCTGTCCATCAATTTTTTTTAAATTGTAGATAATCATAAAATAATAAAATATGTTCAATTTTTATTTGTCAATTAAGAAGAAAACCTAAAATTGAAATAACCTCCAAATAATATATGTAGCTTTTAAATTTTTTACCCAGCTTAGCATGGTGGCACATACCTGGAACCCTAGCTCTCAGGAGGTGTAGGTAGAAAGCACAAGTTGTTTTTTTTGTTTTTTTTTTTGTTTGTTTTTTTTTTCTGCGGTACTGGTGGTTGAACCCTGGGCCTCGCGCCTGCATGTTCTGCAAGTGCTGGACCACTGAGCTGCACCCCCAGCCCAGTTGGTTTACTTTTTTGAGACAGGGTCTCTCTAAGTTACGCAGACTGCCTCTGGTCTTGAACTTGGGATCCTCCTGCCTCCGCCTCCCAAGCCCCTGAGATTACAGGTGTGCACCACCACACCAAGCAGAAAGCACAAATTCAAAGTCAACCTGGGCTACAGAGTGAGACTCTGTCTCAGAAAAGTGAAAGTTTTACCTTGTGACCTGAAGATGTGATACTAAATTTAAAAATGACAAAAAATGAAGACAGCCAAAGCCAGCGCCTTCCAAAGATACACTAACTCTAACCTGGATTTATTGATAATTATTATGGCTTGAATCTGAAATGTCCCCCAAGAGGTCATATATTAAAGGCCTTATTGCCAGCTGATTGGCTACTGGAAAGGGACTGGATCTGGAAGTCTCTGACCTAATCAATGGATTAATCCCTTTATGAATTGATAATATGATGGCCTTATCGGGAGGTGGTGGAAAATAGGAAGCTAGGGCCTAGCTAGAGAAAATCGGTCAAAGGTGATGTGCCCTGAAAAGATATAACTTGTCCATGTCCCCTTCCTGTCTTTTTTTCTGCTTCTCAGCTTCCATAACAGCCACTGAAAACCCTATGAATGGCAGAGAAGCACTAACAATCCTGTTTCTCCTGTTGTACGTAGGGTCGCTATGAGTCAGACATAGACTCAATGTCACCTAACCACAACAACAAAGCTACCATGAGGTGAGCAGCCTCCTCCATCATACACTCCTGCTACCACGGCATTCTGCCTCACCTCAGGTCCAGCCAACACTGACCAAAACCTCTGAAACCATGAACCAAAAGAAATCATTTTTTACATTGTTTATATCATGTATTGTCACAGCAATGAAAACTGACACAATATTGTCCTAGAAGGAGGGTGTGAAAGAAATAACAGATTCCATTGTGCTTTAGGTACTTTTTGCACAACTAGGTTGGTGTTGCTTTTATGGGTAAAATTATGCACACAGCTATGAGTTTTGGGTTTTGTTTCAAAAATTAAAGCAATTCACAATTGATTCTAATGCAGTGGGTAAGATTACCAATTAAGGAACTATGAAGCTATTCAAAAATGTCAAATTGAGTTATTAATACTATTATAAAATAAACATATAATTCATTGCATTTTTTTTTTTTTACATAAGGTCTCACTATGTAGCCCAGGCTGGCCTGGAATTATCTATATAGACCAAGCTGTCCTCACCTCAGCCTTCTGAGTGCTAGGACTACAGGCAAGTACCACCATGTCTCATTAATTCATTGTATTTTTATTGACAAAAACACATAACATGAAGTTCACCATCCTAACAATTTTTAAGTGTTCAGAAGAGGGTTATTAACAATATACACTTTTTTTTGCTTTTAAAAAGATTGTTCAGCTAATGTTATAGTCTACGTATAGTCTGAGTTCCACAGAAATAATACATTAGTAGATCAAATTTAACACTTTTCCAAAACCACATGGCAATAATCCTAAGTTATTGAAATACATCAAAAAGTTAATATCTACTTCCAAAAATCTAAGATAGGATATACTGCATGTGCAAGAGATCCTAATGGCTCCAACAATGCCTACATTTCAAATTAGAAGCACCAACAATTCAGTAAACCCAACCAGCTGCTCTCTGATTGATCTTAAAATATTTTGCTCCTTTATAATGTATTCTAATTTACCCTCACAACCAAATTTACAATCAATTGTGATTCTGCCTAGAAATATCATAGTAAATTATATGGCTTTTATTCGATTAACTGGAAGAGATCCATATTTGTGCCTATTCCCAAGAAAGGGGATCCAACTGAATGTGGAAACTATAAAATGATATCATTAATGTCACACACAAGCAAAATTTTACTAAAGATCATTAAAAAGCAACTGCAGCAATATATAGACAGGGAACTGCTGGAAAATCAAGCCAGATTCAGAACAGGGTGGGGAACTAGGGACATCATTGCTGGTATCAGATGGATATTAGCCAAAAGCAGAGAATATCAGAAGGATGTCTATCTATGTTTTATCAACTATGCACAGGCTTTTGACTGTGTGCATCATAACATGTTATGAATAATACTGTGAAGAATGGGAATACCAGAGCACCTCATTGTATTCATGAGGAATCTGTTCTTGGACCAGCAGGCAGTAATGCAAACAGAACAAGGAACACTGCTTGGTTTAAAGTCAAGAAAGGTGTGCATCAGGGCTGTGTCCTATCATCATACCTCTTCAACTTCTATGCTGAACAAATAATCCAAGAAACTGGACTTTATGAAGAAGAACGCAGCATCAGGATTGGAAGAAGACTTATTAACAACCTGCATTATGCAGATGACACAACTCTCCTTGCTGAAATTAAAAAGGATTTGAAATATTTACTGATGAAGATCAAAGAATATAGCCTTCAGTACATCAACAAAACAAAAATCCTTACAACTGGGTCAGTATGCAGCTTCATGATAAATGGAGAAAAGATTGAGGTTGTCCAGGATTTTGTTTTACTTGGTTCTACAATCAACAACTGTGGAAGCAGCAGTGAAGAAATCAAAGGATGAACTGATTGCATTGGGAAAAGCAGTGGATAAAGATCTCTTTAAAGTACTGAAAGTAAAGATGTCACATTGAAGAAGAAGATGTGCTTGACTCATGCCATGGTATTTTCAGTAGCATCATATGGTTGTGAAAGCTGGACATTGAACAAAGGAGACAAGAGAGAATTGATGCTTTTGAATTATGGTGCTGGAGATGAATATTGAATATACTATGGACTGCCAAATGAACCAACAGATCTGTCTTAGAAGAAGTGCAACAAGTGTCCTTCTTGGAAGCAAGGATGGCTAGACTGCATCTTATATATTTGGCCATGTTGTCAGGAAGGACCAATCCCTGGAGTAGGAAATCATGTTTGGGAGAGTGGCATGTTAACAACAACAAAAAAAGGAAAACCCTCCACTAGATGGATTGACACAGTGTCTGCAACAATGGTCTTAAACATAAATAAGATCATGTGCCTGGCACTCAGGGAATGTTTTTAGTCTGCTGTAGATAGGCTCTATGAGCTGGATATGACTCAGTGGCACATAAAAACAACAATTCAATTAACAAGAAACAGTTTGCTATTTCTGAAATATTTTAGGAATTATAGCAGCAGATATTTTACTCTTTTCTAAGCAACTGACTCAGGCTATATTCCTATCCAAAAGAGTTCTAATTTCTTTTTAAACAACTATCCTAATAATACTTAACATAAATAATACTTATGAATTCAATATGTCAGTTGAGTAGGTAAAAATGTATTAAGAAGATTATTTTGTATAAACTAAGGTGTCTAACTCATTTACTGACTTCATTATTCATCAGTCAAGTGTTTGGAAGTTATATAGAATAAAGTAAAGAAAGCACTAAAGAATGTTCTACTTTGTGAAATCAGCCCCATGAATAAGGAATAGTTTTGTATCATTAAATAAAAATGGAAGAAAAAAGAAATTGCTTCTGATTAATTTTGGATGGAGATATTTTAAATCATCACTAATCAGAAAAACTTGATTTGATCTAAAATGAATTTTAGTTCATTTTGGATGTTTATTCAATTTTATTCAGATAAATGGAAACTTTACCCAGATCCTAAATTACAATTTAAGTATCTATATGATTAATGTTTCCATGTGGTTTTGTAAAATGAAAGGCCACATTTCAACTCATCTGGACTAATGAAATATCATTCAATAAATTAAAGCCTGATGTGTTTTGAAGCAGGCATACAATTCACTGTGACTATGTGCACCCTGGGCTGGGATTTAGCTCAGTTGGTAGAGCGCTGCGCTGCAGTCTCTGAGGTCCCGAGTTCAATTCCCAGCCCCGCAAAAATGGGAGAAGGACCTGGCAATCCACTCCCAAGGCAATCCCAAAACAGTCTGCCATTGAAAACCCTATGAGGGTCGCTATGAGTCGAATACCGACTCGACGGCACCTAACAACAACAACAACATGTGCACCCTATTAATGATTTTAGAACGAGGTGAAAAATCAGAAATAATGACAGATGGGAATTTCTAGCAAAACCACAGCAACTTGCAATCTCATCTGTACGTGTGCATTTGTTCATTATTTCACAGTTAGCTAATGATTCATGGTCATTGAGGATGATCTTGTTAAGATGCCGCCAAAGGGAGTACTTTATTCAAAACCTCATTCCTTCATGAAGAAATATATCACATTTCTCATAACCTGGGCCTATCTTTCTTTCATGAATGTTTCACATTTTACATTTTTAGAAGCGACTAAAGCAATTTATCTTGATTGAAAATAGCAATTCCACGAAGGAATGTATTGTTCATTTTGTGATACAAACTCAAACATATTACATTTATCTGGTTTTCTATTAATATTCATGAAATTTTTTGCACTATTTGTTTTCTAGATTGTATTTAATTCAGTCCCACTTTTCTACTAAATGTGGATGAATAAAAAGCCCAAATTGCTATTTTGTGAAGTGTATTGAAGTGTTAATGTGTAATGTGGTTAAAAATGACTAATAAGAAGTTAATAGGAGCTTTTTCCACAGTCTGCTTTCCAATATGTTCTCTAACATGCTTGCATTATTGCTGGTATTTTTAGATTTGGGCCTTATATATAAATATATGCCACAATCGTCCTTGTAAAATCCAATAGGCTAGAATATAAATACAAAGGCAACATAAAACAAAAGTCAGCCAGTGGTCTAAATCCATTGGAGTTTCTGCACTTCCAAATTATAATGCTTTATGTTCTCTAACATACTAAACATTCTCTTCCTCCTATGCTACCCATCTTAGTTATTGAGAATAGTTGTAAAAATGTCTTCTAGAGTTGGATGGTCCTTGATTCAAACTCTAAATTTGCCTCTATGCCTTGTGTGCTCATGGACAAGTTATTTAACCTAAGTGTCTTTATCTGTAGCCCATGATGTAATAATACACTCAACAATGTGATATAGGAAAAGTATTTAGCAGTATCCTAAACTGATAATCTCAGGTATTACTTAATCTCTTCTACAATACTATTTATAGACAAGACCAAGGCTAAATTTTGTTGCCCTAAGGTCTCAACAACTCTTAAACTGCTCTTACCTCTTAATCTCCTCTGAGGACCTTGGGGTATGTCCTAATTGCTCACCTGCATGAATTTTGTACCCTCTCCAGGGATCTCCCTGTCTAAATTCTAAACCCTTTCTGTGTTGGTTTGAATATAAATTGTTTCCCAGAGGTCATGTGCTTCAATATTCAGTCCCCAGCTGCTGGTGCTGTTTTTGGACACTCTGGAAACTTTGGGAGGCAGGATCCACCTTTGTGGGAAGTGAGTCACTAGGGACAGGCCTTTGGACATTTTTATCTGGACCCACAAGTCTACTAGCTCTCTCTCTCTGCTTCCTACTTCACCGTGTCATGAGGTCGCCTCCCATGGGCTCTACCATCTGCCCAGATATTTGCCTTGCCACCATACCTTCCTACCTCTATGGATTAAATCCTCTAACTATAGCCCCCAATAATATTTTCCTCCCATAATATTGCTTTGGTCAGTTTTTCTGCTACAGTGATGACAGCTGACTAATGTGCTCTCCAAACCATCTTCCACAAGACCTGCAGAATAATGTCACTAAATTTCTGGAGTAACATCACTCCATTACAAAACCAATTATTTCACTTCTCCAAATTAAGCTTTCAATTGCTAAACACAATCCCCTTATTTGTGCGACTTTTTTCATGTCTTCCATGACCTGAGATATAGCAAGTGCTTACATGGTCAGTATTATCTCTCTGTACTCCCCATTCTCCAGCCCCAATTCCACCACATTTAACATCCTATCATCTTGAAAGGCTTTAACATATACTGTGTTCTAGTCTGGAATAGCCTAAAAGCAGCAAACACCTGTCCAGATTGTTTTAAGATGTCATTTTACATTACTCTGTACAATACAACAGATTTTGCCATGTAAGATCTTGTTAAAGATTACTTGTTTGGGCATTACAGAGAGAATAAGTATAAATCAGAATTCTAGTTCAAAACATTTTCAGACATGTAGCATTGCTCCTTATTGCTAATACAAACTAATGCCTTCAACAAGATCAGAGGTAGAGCTTTACAAATCAAAAATTCAGAGGTGAGCCTAGAATCCAATTTTAGTAGGATAAGCTAGAGTGAAGTTCTGAGAATTTTAATCAGATTTCCTAATAATCATTTTCTTCTGTATGATTAAATGTAATAGAATTGAAAAAGGTAGCATTCAAATATTTCTTTAAAAGCAGCACAGTAAATGTTTTTAAAAATAAAAAAGCATTTAAGATTCATGAAAATGAAAATGTAACTAATATTCAGTTAGAAAAAGAAGCATCAATTTGGAGATTATCCTCTTAGTGATACTAATTTGTGTAATGTGTCAAGTTTCCTCTGCACATTTTTAATCATACAGTTCTGTTTTACATGATGATTTACTGTGATTTCATAGAAAATGTATTACTGCTTCATGGGCAGGTGTAAGTAAATATATTCCAGTTGCCAAAGAACCAGCATCCGAGTACTTGCAAAGCCCATTTCTTATTTACTCACTCAGTGATCCGGGCATGTCCCTCCTAATTCCTTTCTTTTCCTTGGGAATTATGGGTTTTTAAGGCTGTAATTGCATTCACCCTCATGGCTGGAATCTCTTCAAATTCATCCATATGTATTTTCTCCATGGGAGAATATTTTGCAGGAACTCAGATGTTATTTAAATTATTCTAACACTGTCATGTAGATCTACCAAATTAGTTGAGAAAACATAAATTAACCACAATCCTGGAAGAAGAAAGATTAAATACACTTAATTCCTACTTCCATATAATTAAGAGAAAATAGCCATTGGCAAATTTTCTCAAACTAAGCACTACTGGCACTTTGGTCAGGTAAATCTTTGCTGTGGGGATCTGTCCCATGCATGGTGGGATGCTGAGCAGCATCCCAGGTTGTTAGGATCTAACAGTCAGCAGTGTCCTCCCCATCCTTCACTCCCCAGTTGTGACAATTTCCAGGTATTGATAAATGTCTTCTGAGGGACAACAAAATCATACCTGATTAAGAATCACTGCATTAGGTTTTCCATTTTTGAATCCCAACAGGTAAATCAGAGGTTTAAAAACTACCCCAACCAGCAAATCTAGTGACAACCTGTTTGCATACAGCCCATGAACTAAAAATTACTTTTATATTTTTCAAGCATTGCAAATAAGAAGTGGAAGGAAGTAATACAAGTGAAGTAAAGAGGAGAAGAAGAAGACTATATAATAGAGAGCACAAGTAGGCTGGAAAGCTTAAAGAACTTACTTCCTGGTGCTCTTCAGAAGAACGAGTTGACCCTTGAGAAGAATAATCTGAGGTTCTAGGAAGTTAAATGGTCTGTCCATCTTCATTCTGTCATCAAATCTTATTCTTTCATTATTCTCATCTTCTTACACTTCTGCACTATATTTTATACATGACAATTGGGGCTCAAAATAGTGCTTCCCCATAAGGAACAAGACCAGTAATAGTAACAATTGTGTTTAAGTTTGAGGCTGATTTGTTACTGTTGTTGTTGTTGTTGTTAGATACTGTCAAGTTGGTGTCTGACTAATAGCAACCCTACCTACAATAGGAGAAACAGTATCGTTACTGTTTCTCTGCCTTTAATAGGGTTTTCAATAGCAGATTGGATTTTTTTTGGGGGGGAGTGGATTGCCAGTTCTTTTTCCCAAACCTACAGTACCTAGTGATCCCATCTAAGCAGTTTCCCATCCAAGTACTAACCAGGCCCAGACTGCTTACCTTCTAAGATCTGACAGGATGGGATACCACAGTGTATGGGTGCAGGCTTGAGGTTGATACCTTTCCTAATTTACTGTGTGCTTTACAGAGTATGAATCCACGTACCATATGTTCGAGCTTCATTTGTATAACCTGCTTGGGGAAAAAACACAATAAAATACCAATCTAACATATATTCTAAAATATTAACACTTGTATCTTTTATCTAATGAATTTCAGAGAATATCACAAACTTTTAACCATAATTATACATTGAAATCCAGAGAACTGTAAGAAGAATTGAATTGTCTAATTCTTCTGCTATTTCTGAACATACCACTTTTACTTTCAAATAGAAAGCAAATGCCATATTATTTAAGATGTTATTATCTCATCTGAAAGTAAGATATTAATAATAGAAATAAGTGCAAAATACAGGATTCAATTTTATGACATTTCTATAACATATCTCACTATACTGTTTGCAAACAATAAAAAAAAAACATACTATACCTCATAAAAGCTGGGATTTAGCTCAGTTGATAGAGAGCTGCTCTGCAGTCTCTGAGATCCCGGGTTTGATTCCCAGCAACGCAAAAATGGGAGAAGGACATGGCAATCCTCTCCCAAGACAATCCTGAAATAATCAGCCATTGAAAACCCCATGAGGAGCCGGGCACGGTGGCGCATGCCTGTAATCCCAGCAGCTCGGGAGGTGGAGGCAGGAGGATCACAAGTTCAAGACCAGAAGCAGTCTGCATAATTTAGCGAGACCGTGTCTCAAAAAAAGCAAAAAAAAAAAAAAAATCCTATAAAGGTTGCTATGAGTTGGACACATCTCAACGGCACCTAACAACACCTCATAAATATCTATAATTACTGTTACATGGTAATCAAAAAATTCATAAAATGTCCAAGGAGATGGAAATGTTAGTGATCCTGATTTCATGATTGCACGTGATCTATATGAACTGAATTATCATTTTGTATCCCATAAATAGCCTGTAGCCATACCACTGTGGCATCTGATCTTGTCAGATCTTAGAAGCTAAGTAGGGTTGGGCCTACTTAGTACTTGGATGGGAGACCACCAAAGAATATGAGGTACTGTAGGCTTGGGAGAAGGACCTGGCAACCCACTCCCAAAACACAATTAGCCATTAAAAACCCTATGAATAGCAGAGAAGCACTGACAATAGTGCTAGGCATGGCACATTGTCATGGAGTGTTTCATCTATTGTACATAGAGTCACTATGAGTCAGAGCAGACTTAAGGGTACCTAAAAACAACCCTAAAAATATGAATAACTAAATATGCAATTTCATCTTGCAGCAACTTAAATTCTTTTTTTCCCTTTTAGTGGTCAGACAATGCCATATGCTACTATTCACTGTGTGGGCAGTGTTTTAGTGTATATTTTTGAGAGAAGTTCTCACTAAGAAGCCCAGGATGTACTCAAATCTGCCTTCCTCCTATATCTGCCTAGTCACTAGCTGGGATTACAGGTGTTCACTGTCACAGTTGGCTTTAGTTTAGCTCTTAATGGATGCTAGATTTGGTCTACCATTTAATTTAAATACAAACATAGTGCGGAGCCTGCAGCCATAGCCCTGTGGCATCCGATCCCGTCAGATTTCAGAAGCTAAGCAGAGTCGGGCCTGGTTAGTACCTGGATGGGAGACCGCCTGGGAAAACCAGAAGCTGTAGGCTTGGGAGAAGGACCTGGCAACCCACTCCCAAAAATCAATCTGCCATTGAAAACCCTACAAACAGCTGTGAAGCACTAATAGTGTTTCCCCTGTTGTACAGAGAGTCACTATGAGTCGGATACCGACTTGACGGCACCTAACAACAACAACAACACAAACATAGTGTAGACCATTGCCTGTTAAAGGTAGGAACAATGACAAAATTTTGGAATCTAGATCCATTTTTACTTCCACTTACGTTATTGAATTTGTGTTGATTAGATCAGTGTTCCTAACATATTGGACTGCACTGTGAAAGTATTTGAGAAACTGCTGCTTTCTGATATTTTTCTCAGCTACTTCACAGCTGAATATTTGCTAAGGCAAATTTTTTTAGGTTATATATATATTTTAATAGTCCACTCACAATTGAACATACAAATATTCTAATTTCATTTGCACCTAAAGTATAACTATCATCAATACAGCTAATTAGAGGTTCTAAAAAATTTAATAATATCTAATTATTCCAGTTCCTACATTAATTTTCTTGTTAACCATGCCTGATCTAGATATAATTAAATTAACCTAGTAAGTACTGTTGATGTGAATTTAAATAGATAAGAAAATTTACAATTCACAAAGGCTTTATGCCCAGATTTATATAACATGTTTAAAAAACGTATCTAAAGCAGAATTTCTGACCCATTTGAGATAGTAGTTAACATTGTAGTTACCATTAGTTGCTGACAAATTTATTTATTAATACTATTTATGAAATGCCAAGATAAAATTATCACTTGAACATTTACCTAAAATGTTTTGTTGTTAGGTCAGACTCGTAGCAACCCTATGTAGAAAATAAAGTCCTTGCTATTTTCATATTTATCTTAATCCTCCTCAAGGGATAGGATATCATGCCTTTACAGAAATCAGCATGAAACACTGAATAGTTATATACCTATTGAGATAACATGATTCTGTCATCTCTGAAGGAAAAAGAATTGGGATAAATGGGTAAAAATTTATGTGAGGAGTATTTTGACTCTGTATGAGAAGTAGGAACAATAATAAAACAACCTAATTTTTTAAATGCAAAAAATATTCAAATAGACACTTCTCCAAAGGAGATATAGATGGCTATGATATAATAAAAAATGCTAATTTGATTTCCATCTCCAGTTTCTGGCACAAAACTTCTAAATTTCCATATAACTTTCTGAGTGATAAGGTTGAGAGGATCACCTTTGTTATAATATTTGGAGTCTTATAACTTGGTTCCCGATATAAGAGCTTCTAAGACTCTCAGTGGCTGGGATTTAGCTCAATTGGTAGAGCGCTGTGCTGCAGTCTCTGAGGTTCCGAGTTCAATTCCCAGCACTGCAAAAATAGGAGAAGGACCTGGCAATCCACTCCCAAGGCAATCCCGAAACAGTCAGCCATTGAAAACCCTATGAGGGTCACTATGAGTCGGATACGGACTCAATGGCACCTAACAACAACAACAAGACTCTCAGAGCATCCTCTGAAGAGAGAGAGCCTGGGGATTGAGTTAATCACCAATAGCCAATGATTTCATCAATCATGCTTACACAATGGAAACCTCATATAAACCCTAAACAATAGAGTTCAGAGAGCTTCTGAGTTGGGGAATACATTGAGGGAGATTGGTGAGAGGGTGGTATTCCTGGAGAAGGAACAGAAACTCCACATCTATGTACCTTGCCTTCTACATCTCTTTCATGTGGCTGTTCCTCAGTTATATCCTTTTTATAGCAAACAAACTGCTTGAGTTCTGTGAACCATACAGAAAATTATTAGACTGAAGAGGAAGCCATGGGAGACCCTAATCTGTAACCAAGTCAGATAGAAGCGTGGGTAACCTGGGGACCCAATACTGTGACTTGTCTCTGAAGTGAGGGACAGTGCGGTGGTATTAAGCCCTTAACTTGCAGGATGTGCACTAACTCAGGGTAATTAGTGTCAGAACTGAGTTAAGTTACATAGAACTCTTTATGTCTACAGAAAACTGAAGAAGTGTTTGATATAGAAAACCTGTAGCCATACACTCTGGTGTGTGATCCCCTCAGATTTTGGAAGCTAAGCAAGGTCAGGCCTGGTTAGTACTTGGATGGAACACCACCTGAGAATACCAGGTGCTGTAGGCTTGGGAGAAGGACTCAGCAACCCACTCCCAAAAAACAATCAGCCATTGAGAACCCTATGAATAGCAGAGAACCACTAACAATAGTGTTTCATCTGTTGTACACAGGGTCACTATGAGTCGGACACCAACTTGACAACACCTACAACAACAACACACATTTGAAGTAAAAAATGTTGACTTCAAAAAGTTTGTTTTCCCTTTAGTAGCCAATAAGCACAAAGATACTCAATATCACTGGTCATTAGGAAAATATAAGTCAAAACTACATGAGCCATCACTTGACAACTATCACTTTGGCCATAATGTTTTTAATGTAAAGTAACAAGTGTTGGTGAATATGTGGAGAATTAGAATGCATGGAGATTGCTGGTAAGAATGAAAGGTGGTACATCCACTGTGGAAAACAGTTTGATGGTTTTCAAAAAGCCAAACACAAAATTACTATACAACTTATTAATTCTACTCCTTGGTGGAAGTCCACCAAAATAACTAAAAACACGGGCTCAAACAGATACTTGCATGTCAATATTCATAGCATGATTATTCATAGAGGTCAAAATCTGGGAACAACATTGGTGCCCATCAACAGATGAATGGATAAAGAAATATGGTGTATACATACAATGGGAAGATAACTTCAATGTAACTTCAGTGGATGGTAATTTGGAAAATATCTGATAAAAATTATAAGCATACAAATTTGCTTGGGTAATTCTACTTATAGATCCTTATCTTACAGATAAAGTTGTTAATTGTATCAGTGTTTGTAACAAAAAAGATACAAATAACCTAAACATCCATGGAGAGAGAAATGGTAACGTAAAACAGAAAACATCCATACAATGTGCAGTGCAATATTTTGTGATCTTAAAAAGAAATAATAGGGAAACTCCTTATGTCATGATAAAAAACAAACTACTCCTAGGTAACAAAAGCAGAACAGAGAATACGTATACTTTGTGTGTGTGTGTGTGTGTGTGTGTGTGTGTGTGTGTGTGCACATATAATTTCTTATAGATATGTAGAGGAGCTTTGCATAAGTAAATGAGAAATTAGCAGCACTGCTTCCTCTAGGAAGTATACTTGGGTAGACTGAGATGAGGTGGAAAGGAGAGTTTGGAATCTACGTGCTTGGATACATTTTGAATCTTGGATCACCTAAATGCACTACCTATAGATAATAAATGTTGTAAGTTAAAATCGTTTTAATTCACAGATTATAGAAAAAATATGTTTCAGTGTCCCTCCTATTTATAACAACACCCATGCCTTACTTAGCTGGTGAATACTGACTGTGTTTACTTTAAAATAGTTTTACAAGATGTGCATTATTGACAATTTAGGGGTGAGTCCGCTGTTATAGAGGGCTGCTTTGTTCATTGTAGGATGTTTAGAGGCATTCCTGGCCTCTGTCTAGTAGATGCCAGTGGTGTGCTCATGCCCTGTTATGTCAAACAAGTGTGTTCCCAGTGTGTTCAAGTAAGTCATGAAGGGTGCTGAACTTAATATCTGTTGTTGTTGTTGTTGTGGCTGGATGTTCTCGAGTTGGATCCAACTCATAGCGACCCTATGTACAACAGAACAAAACACACTCCCCAACACTGTGCCATGCTCCCCTCTGTGTCAGTGCTTCTCTGCTATCCACAGAGTTTTTGATGGCTGATTATTTCAGGAGTGGGCTGCTGGGTCCTTCTCCCAAGCCTACAGCACCTGTATTCATAGTCCCATTCAAGGACTAACTAGGTCCGACCCTGCTTACCTTCCAAGATCTGACAAGACTGTACGCCAGGGTGGTATGGCTGTGGACAAATCTACTACTTGGCTTGAGAAAATGCTTAACAAAGGGTAACTCCAAGGTGATTGGTTAATCCAAGGTGATCTTCTTATCTCAAGGGAGGGGAAAAAAAGGAATAGTTTCTGCACAAACAGAAAGAACAGATTTAACAGTGAAGAAATGGGCCAGGTGCTGTGGTACACATTTTTAATCCCTGTGACTCAGGAGGCAGAGTCAGGAGGATTGCAAGTTTGAGGCCAGAAACAGCCTGGGTAACTTAGCCTAACTCTGTCTCAAAACAAAAAAAAATAAAACGGGCCTGGGGCAGCAGCTCAGTAGTAGAGCATTTGCCTAGCATACACAAAGCCATGGGCTAAAGCCCCCAGCACTGGTGAAGCAATGAGCAAATGGCTTTGTGATAAAATAGCTCTCTTCCAGATGGAATATGCAAACAGAAGCTGGAGGTCATCCTTTACAAAATCTTTAAAACGTGAATTCCTTTGAGTAGGAGAGTGGACTGTGCCTTTCAGGTGCTCATCACTGATTTTTCAGTTCTGAGTATGATTTAGTCTACTCTGTGTCAGCACCTACAGATATGTATCTGTTAACTAACTCTAAGTAATCATTTTATATAACATTTATCTAGCTGTGTTTTTATTCTACTGGCAGGAACCATGTGATATTCTAACACTTTGAAAAAGACCATGCACAGAGAAAAGGAGGGTTCCTTTTTTTTTGTCTTAAGCGCTAGAAAGGAAAGTAACTTGATCCTTATAACCCTTCACTTAAGTATTCAGACTCAAAATCTAATCATTTGTGTGTTTTAATATCCCTAATGCATCTAGTGGAAGTTTTTTTTCTTTGAAAACTATCACTTCAAATAATTCTGGGCTCCAGCTGATATGTAGAAAAAAATGGGAACTATTTCTCAGCTCAGAAAATGCTTTCAGGCAGAGAGGATACTTAGGGAGCTTGTAGCATGGGCGATAGCTTCCTCATTTGTGGACAGTGCTTTGTTCTTCGGTTGGCATTTTCACACTGTCATGTAGAGAACTTTCTGAAGTCATCACGATTCCCAGACACCCAGGGTACCTTTGAAGGCAAGAAGAGTTACTACATCTTTCCACAATTCCACCATCAAGATCTTCCTTTGATATTAGAAATTTATTATTTTTAATATTTGTAATATTCTCCAAGATTAGGACCCTAACACTATCAGATGACTTGGAGTTAAAGTAATCTTCATAGAAATATTTGTTAAAATGCTGTATACCAACAAAACATCTACAGTTGGTAACAGTTCCTGAATATCAACATTTCTTTTTACTATAGATGGAAAAAAAACAATCATCCCCAAAAAGCAAACAAAAAAATTCAGGAGGGAATGTTTTGACTCCAAAATATATAGTGGAGAAAGGGGAATTATTGAGTAATTTCTTTACCTTTTGTTTTCCAGTCACTACCATGAGTATATTCACCACCCCCCAGGAAGTCATTAGCTTCAGAAAATAATGAACATAATCCCCTTTACACTTTGTTGTTGTTGTTGTTAGGTGCCGTCGAGTCGGTATCCGACTCATAGCGATCCTCATAGGGTTTTCAATGGCTGATTGTTTCAGGATTGCCATGGGAGTGGATTGCCAGGTCCTTCTCCCATTTTTGCGGTGCTGGGGATTGAACTCGGGACCTCAGAGACTGCAGCGCAGCACTCTACCAACTGAGCTAAATCCCAGCCCCCCTTTATACTTTATAGAGGTCTATTAGAATGCTTTTGTTACTCTGCCTGAGTTGTAATAAATTCAGATGCTAGGTCTTAGATGTTTGCAATGTGTTTTTGTTGACTATATCAGTGTTTCCTGTCAAATTAGACCACTTTGTGGAGATTGTTAAAGAGAGAGATATACTACCACTTTCTGATCTGTCTCATGGCCTCTCCACAGTAGAGATATTTGTCAAATCCACATCTTTTAGATTATCTATATATCTTAATAGTGTGTCCACTTGCAATTCAATATGCACACACTCTAACGTCATTCATGTCTGAATTCCATTTTAAATGTTGAACACTGCTAGTGTCCAAACATTTGTCTCTTGTTAATAATGCTGCTTCATTTTTAAAATAGAAAAAAAAAATCTCTGCTCTGCATTTATTTCCTGTAGCTGCTATAATAAGTAGCCACAAATTTGATGGCTTAAAACAACAGAAACTTATTCCTTGGTTTTCCTGGAAGCCAGAAGTCTGATATTGTGTATCCAGAAGCTTCAAAAGGAAGCCCTTCTGGCTTCTACCCAGTCACTACAACATTTTTAGTATCCCTTGGTTCATTGTTGCATTTTGCAGTTTCTGCCTCCATCTCTACATAATCTTCTCTTCTGTGTCTCAAATCTCTCTTTCATCTCTTCTCTTATAAGAATGTGTTTGATAGCATTTAGAACACACCCAGTTAATCCAAGGTGATCTTCTTATCTCAAGATCTTGAGTTTAATCATATTTTCAAAGACTTTTTTCTAAGTAAAGTAATATTTACAGATTCTAAGGATTAGAACATTTGAAATATCTTGAAGAGTCCATTTTTCTAACATATGCAACATGTCAGTGTGTGAAAACCAGAAATGTTACCAAAATCAAGTTGCAATGGAGACATCATTCAAAACATACCCACAAATCTGCAATAAGTATACAATTTTAAAGACTTTCATTTATTCTTACACAAAATAATGTGAAGGTAAAAACATATTATCAATGTAGACATTTAAAGAATTTGGATAAGAAAGTAAAAAGTAATACATAAATAAAAATTAAATATATAAAAAGAGATCATTTTCCTGCCGTGCGCAGTGGCACACACCTCTAATCCCAGCGGCTTGGGAGGCAGAGGCAGGAGGACCGCAAGTTTGAGACCAGAGGCAGTCTGTAATTTAGCAAGACCCTGTGTCAAAAGTAAAAAAAAAAAAAAAATGGTCTGGGGGTGCAGCTCAGTGGTCCAGCATTTACAAAGTATGCAAGCACAAGGCCCTGGGTTCAACCCCCAGTACCGCAAAAAAAAAAAAAAAAAGAGAGAAAGAGAGAGAGAGAAGAGAGAGAGAGAGATCATTCTCCTGAAAAGTGGTGTCCTGAGCCTAACTGCTGAGGTTACCCAGGAGAATCAGATACAGCCTCACTCTAAGGAAGAGAAGGCCAGAGACATAACAGGACCTGATCTTTATCAGATCTCACCAGACTATGGAATCAAATGAGATCCCAGCTTATATTAATACAACTTTATGAACATTTTCAGCCTCTACAGATTCCCCACCTCTAGGATACAGAGTCCCACAGTTGTAGAGCACAGATGTTCCCACATAATTCACTCCCATAGCTCTGCTAGGCCCTGTGATTCCCTCCGAGGTACTTCCTAGAAACCTGCCACCAATGCAGTTTCAGCACTGTGAAGTGTCATGGTTCACCTCCCTCTTCTTCCTGCAATGTGCTATTAACAGGGACTTAAAGGAGTGTTCGTGGGGTCCCAATAGAATCTGTGTTAGCTCCCTTGCTCTGCTTAGCACTCATGGAAGAGTCAAGCCTAGTGACAGATGTCACGAAGCCTAGGAAGGTTCATGCAGAAGTCAGAAGTTAGAGAAGAGACAGAGGACATGAGCAAAACAGATGGCAAGATTTTAATTAAGGACGAGAGGGTGGAGGAAGTCCTTCAGTTTAAGGGAAAACTGGTCGAGGCAAAGATACCAACGAAGTAAAGAAAAATGAAAAGCTCTCCTGTCTTAGTTAAGTCAGTTATTTGTTGTTCATGAGCAGTAGATCAGCTGGCTGGAGGTGAATGCTGGGAAGTGTATAACACTTTCATTAGGAATTTTAAAAGCTTGGTAGCACCTCACTTGAGAGCATAGATTCTGGAGGTAAAACTCAACAGTTTCAAGACCCAGCTTTGGCAGTTATGGAGGCTGTGACTTTGAACATATTACTTAACCCCTCAGTGCCTCAATTTTCTCACTTTTAAATGTGAAAAGTGTTTCTCTTTACCTCACAGAATGTTGTTGTTGTTGTTAGGTGCCGTCTACTAGGTATCCAACTCATAGCGACCCTACATACAACAAGTGAAACACTATTGTCAGTGCTTCTCTGCTATTCATAGGGTTTTCAATAGCAGATTGATTTTTGGGAGGGGAGTCCCAGGTCCTTCTCCCAAGCCTACAATATCTGGCTTTCCCAGGTGGTCTCCCACCCAAGTACTGACCAAGCCGGACCCTGCTTAGCTTCCGAGATCTGAAGGGATTGGATGCCACAGGGCTACAGCTGCATTTAATATTGTAAAGAAAGTACTTGGGGTAAAGCCTGGTCCATAATAAATGGCGTATTAATGTTTATTAAATAAATAATGCCAATCTAAGGAGCCATTGTTAATAATAATAAAAACATATACCCCCATAAAGTTCTCTAACCTCTTCAAAATATTGTATTTCAGTCTGTCCTGATTGGTGAAATGTCACTTATAATAGGAAGTGGGACAGTTTACGACAAAGCCACCAGGTGGGGGGCTGGGGTTCACTAAAGAAGAAGAAAAACAAAAAAGCTAAAGATTGGAGAAAAGATATTTCCCTTCTTCATTTCCTAGAATCAATGAAGCTAGGCACTCTTGCAGTTCCTTACTTTCAATTTTAACTCATGAACCTGCAATCAAGTTTCAGCATGTGCTCTATTAAAACCATCTCATCATTTCTTGCTGCCTCTGAAGGCAGCCTTGAAGAAGCTGTACAAATGTCAACTCTCACTAACACTAACCTACACCATTAATCTTGGCTCTCTAGTCATGCATCCTCTGGTTGCATGGAAAATTGACATCTAAGAGAGTAACCATGTCTTCTCTCCTTACCCTCTTTGAGGACCTTTCGTAGACACTGCTTTATTCATCCCATCCCCCCATCGCTTACCACCCTGTTTCTTATACAATAAGCATGTGATCCTCTGTCCTATGACTCAAAATCTCCGTTTCCTTCGTATTTAAGATTATTTGCCTGAAAACTATTCTTCTATACTTTATTTTGCTATATTTTTCTTGTTTCTCCTATTCTTAATTAATTTACTACATGTGACATGTTACCTTAAATATTTTTATTGAGACTACATAAATAAATTAATACAGATTATAGATTTTAGAGCTTATATATTTCATTGTGATCTTGAGTCTATGAGCTTTGCAATAATTTAGTCTGGCATTAGTATCAGGTACTAAAATACATTCAAATATTGCCTCTCAGTGATTTTTCTCTCTATCTGCAATAAGGTGACTATTAGTACCACATGGAGTATTTTATGTATCATCTTCTGGAAAAATTCCAAAATGTTGAGTATAATTGTTTTTCTTATCAGGAAAAACTCCAGCAATGTATTTTCTCTATTGTAAAAATGCAAAACAAAGCATTTTTGTCATCATCGTGATCATTTATTCAATTAAATTCACCTCAATCTTTAAATTAGAAATGCTCTCATGGAAGCGGTAATAAGAAATGGAATCAAATTAAAGAAGGGCTGGTAACTCCTCAGTGCAGACATTGGTCATGTCCACTTTTATACTCGCTGAATTTTTAGATGTTTTCTTGTCTGAATTGTCTCCAAATTGAAAATTCATTTTAGGTAAAAATTTAACTTGACTGTTTTTCTTTTCCTACAGGAAATTTTAAAGATGAGAAAGCCATGATTGGCAAAGGTGTGTGAGAACAGTCAGAGGAGGAAGAGGCATACATAAAGCCTCAGAAACTATAAAGAAAACGTTACATCTCAGAATGAGAAATAGATGGTTTTGAACTAAGAAAATGAAATAAGCTGAGGCAAGGGACACTTAGATGGTGTGCTAGCTTGCAAAGAAATACGAAACCAAAGAGGTATTGATCTGAAGCATGGCTCACTGAATCACATTTCAGCCTTTTTACACTTAGAGTGATAAGAATACAGCTTCAGCTCAAAGACTGCATCTGAAATTTAAATCTTTTGCTTCTCTACTAATCTGCACCTTCTTCATATTTTTAAAGAAAAGCTAGAATTGTTTTGGATTCACTGGATTAAACATCCTATAATACATATGTTTTAAAACTATGATACTTTCTACCCTTTAAATAAATATTAAAAGGCACCAGAAGGAAAATTGTTGTTGTTGTTAGGTGACGTTGAGTTGGGTCCGACTCATAGAGTATCAATCATCTGTACTGTTTAGATAAAACTGAACGTACACACACTCTGGTAACATTAGGCAATTTCACAGACAGAGGAGAGAGAGAGAGAAAGAGAGAGAGGGAGGGAGAGGGAGAAAGATCCTTCTGTGTAATATATGCCTTTTAAAAATGACAGGAACACTCATGGCTTTTTCTTTAAGAAAACTTGTCTTCAGCTTCACTGAACAACCTAGTGGAAGAGAATCTTTACATAATCAGAATTGCCTTGTGTTTAAATTTGGTGATTTATCATCTAGTTGAGTTTCTCCATGTGGTCTTTCAACTTGGAAATTTTTACTCTTGAAAAAATGCATGTTCCTGAGTTTATGTTTTGGAGAGAAAAGAATCAGGAATCGATATTTTTAACTCCTGAGTTTTGATTGATTATTCAGTGTATTAGATGCAAACATACTTCAAAACTGCTAAAAGAATTAAATAAACTGAGCAAATAATTTTGGAAGTTAAGGCTAAAATTAAATATTATCTAGTATTTGTAAAGTGAATATGTATAGGTTTTATGGGTAAAATTCTTGGGACCCACATCACCATCAGAGTGAATAACTTTGATATAGCCATGAGGTAATAGATTATAAACAAAGGAGACTTTCTGCTGAAATCCCACATGAAATGCCAACAGTGAAGTTGAGCTTGGCAACTTTCTGAATGCCCTTGTTCTAATGTTTTAATGTTTAAATGCTACTAAGAAATGTTCAAGAAACTCAGTGAGCTCTTCAAAACTCTGCCAGTTTTTAAAAATGAGCTCTCAGGGAAAAGGGGATTGAGCATGCTAACTTGTACCATTAGCCAATTTCCCTGGCATAAATACTTCCACCGTGGTGAATTTCAGACTATCAATATGGATTCGTTGAATGTGGAGCTGAAAAGTGATGTGCAAAATCAGCTCTCATGAGCCAGCTCTAGTCTGCTCCAGCACACCATTGAAATTCCTCATCCTCCTGTGCAGATAGGTGAAAGCAGTATGTGGGGACGGGCAGCAAGCTTTTCTGGATGCACATTTAAATATGTATAGTTGTACTAGTCATTATGTGAATTTTTCACTAAGTAAATAAGGGAATTGGAGCTGTTTACGTTTTTAGAGGTGCTACCAAGAGATTGTAAAACCTGTAGAATACACTGTGGGCCTCATTGCTCATGAATTGGATGGCATAGTTGGAAGTAAAATCACGGTTCTTACAATCTCCAGTATCGGTGACGGCTGGTTGCATGTTCCCTTGACTACTGCTCTGGTTAATCAAGGGTGTAAGTGAAGCTCTTGCTTCAGTGGTAGTCAGGAATCATCGCAGAGACTTTCTCTTCTATTTTTTTCCCCTTTTTTTCCCCCATCAATGCTTTACAGGAAAATGGCTAGGTTTCCCCTGTTACTTATTTTAAATGTATTTGGGCTATTTTTTCAGAGAGAAGACTGGTTTAAATAATCTAAAACTAGTGACCATCTTTGTTTTTTCTTTCCTTTTTCTTTCTTTTTTTTATTTGTACTTGAGGGTTGAACCCCAGGCCTCACACATACTTTGCAACTGCTCTACTACAGGGCTACACCCCTAGCCCACTTTTTTTGCTTTGTTTTGTTTTGTTTTGTTTTGTTTTCTGAGAGAGGGTACTGCTAAATTACACAGGCTGCCTCTGGCCTCAAACTCGGGATTTCCCCCTCCCTCCACCTCCTGTGTCCCTGGGATTAAAGGTAGGCACCTCTGTGCCTGGCCACCAATGGCCATCTCATGACTGTCATCTAGAGACAGGAAGTCCTCATGACAGCCACTTATTAAAGGTCACAGAATGCTCCATGTGCAAGCTCTTTGTATGGCTAGACTGGACAACTTCGTCATACTCTAAACAAAAAGAGATGTTTTGGGTATGTTTATGTTGCTTTTCTTTGACTATCCTTTTGATACTATAGCTTTTGTGCCTGATTACGGTTTTAAACTGTTTTAACATTTAGGTTGTGCTGACTTGCTCTGACAAACTAAAGAAATGGCTGAGCTGATAGAGAGGTATGAAAATCAGAATATTATAAAACAACAGTTTCTTAAATTTGCTCATACAATGACAATCATGTTAGCTATGTGAACAGGTAAGAAAAGCTGCATATCTCTGGAAAGTTTCATCTATATTGCCTGATCTATAATTTTTGAAATATATTTTCCCATGTTTTCTTGTTACAAACAGGGAGCTAAAACAATCACACTATCAATTAGATCCTAAGTTAGTCTTTGTAGGGACCAGGTGCCTTTCAGTGTCTCCGCCTCTGTCATGTACCTTTACTGCCATCTGCTGATATTGGGTCTCTGGGTTGTGAGTCTACACACTAGCCATTCTTTTGCAGAACTGCCACTACTTAGCTAAAACATTTGGCTGAAGATGGAGATCAGAGCTGGGAACAATTGAACCTACCCTGTCACAGTCCTAAATCTAGCCTTAGAAGATTCTTTTAAATGTGCATTCCAAACTAGGAATTAAAGTGTATGCAATTATTCTCTTCAGTGCAATTGAGGTACATGCATTTGGTAAATATTAAAGCCATTTATTATTGGTTAGAAATGTAATGATGTTTAATCTGGAAACTCATGGCTATCTATATTGCAAGTCAGCCAAATAGAGTGCCAGTGTGGACACTTGTTTTAAATGTTTAACTCAGGAAAAGAAAGAGAGAAAGAAGAGAGAGAAAGGGAGAAAAGAATTTACAAGCAAATTTAATTCATACCCAAAACAAAGCCCAAATCTAACATAAACAAGCCAGCACCATAGCTGGATAATAGCCAAGCCTAGTGACAAAAAAAAAAAAAACATTTATGTTTTGCACCTGTGAAAGCATTCAGGATGATCATCAATTTTGCAATATCCCATAGAAGCAATCAGTGCTGTTCAGTTTTGTTACTGTTATATCACAGCTTCATGATGCAATTATGCATGAACTATGTTTTGTGTGCTTTCAGCTCAGCACTGCAGTAGTTCTTTAAAGTACTTAATTTCAATATGGTTTAATGCCAGTGACTCATATGATTCCGATTTGACAAATCAACATACGTACCATAGAAAGAAAAAGAATCCTTCCTTCCTATTTTTGTCTGGAAGAAAAGCAAATCACCTTAGTTTGGGCTTTTGAAATATACCACTGGAAAAATATGTGAGACAGATGCATTCAATTGCCTTTAGCACAAAACAACCTGAGATGGAAAAAGCCAAAGAAATTAGTCCTTCCAAATTTAAACCTGCAAAATCATAAAGGCACCTCCAAATGGCTTGTTTAGTGTTTTCTTTGTCCTGTCTCTGACAAATTAAAGATACCGTTCTGTTTTCATGGCTCTTCAAAGGCAAGGACTTAGTATAATCTTTTATTCTTATTTTTAAAAATGTGGGATGTCTGGTCAAGATGACTCTGTAACTTCACACTTTGGCATTCCTCCTCAGTATCAAACACATAGCTACAACAGAGAAAAATAAAAAGTAGACAGCAAAAGACATGAAAGCAAGTCTAATACAAGATAAACATCTTCCTAGACAATAACAGAGAAATATGCAAAAAAGAAATTAGCTAAAACTGCAGGCATGTCAAGAAACAGCTCTAGAAACAGAGAAGCTCAGCTCCTGAAAAGGAAACTGAAGCTAGTTGCTCAAGAATACCTATGAAAGAGTATCTACATAGTATCTACATAGCTGTAGATATATAAGAAAGAAAGAAAGAAAGAAAGAAAGAAAGAAAGAAAGAAAGAAAGAAAGAAGAAAGAAAGAAAAAAGGAAAAAAGAAAGAAAGAAAGAAAGAAGAAAAAGAAAGAAAGGAGAGAGAGAAAGAAGCAAGGAAGGAAGATAAGGAGGGAGGAAGGAAGGAAGGGAGGAAGGGAGGGAGGGAGGGGAAATAGAGAGATAAAGAGAAAGGCTACCACCCAGGGTTCTGACTTCGCTGCCAATACTAAGAGACAACAGAATGTAGCCAAAGTATCAGGACATGACCTGCACCAAGAATCCTCATCAGCTTTGAAAATGGACTTACAAGTACCTTTAATATCACCACAGGACAGAGCTACAAGTATCCATTATCCAAAATTTGGGTTCTTGTGTCAGAGGATCGAGTGGGATAGTCATTGCACAGGCAGGATTGGGCAGCAGAAGAGCAGAGGAAAATTGAACTGGGGAGAAGAGAAGCAAAAACACCTTCCATTCAAAATGAGGTTGCACAGCACAGTAATGAAACACATAATGGTATTAAGAAAGGAATCAAGCAAATCAACAAATGCAACATGAATCCCTCTAAATAAAGTCATTTTTATAAGCTTGATAAAAACTCTAAGATAAGTATGTGTAGGGTACTATAAAACATAAATGAAAAAATAACTTTCATTTTAAAGAGAAATTCTAAGTGCAAAACAAGCAGGAATTAAACACCAAAAAATGGAAAAGATTCAAAATCTTTATTCATACATATTTAAAGCTCAATACACAGGATAAAATTTAGTCTGAAGACACTTGAAGAAACAAATGGTGCCTAAGAAGAACATAGGGCAGAGAAAATTTTTATAAAGAATGAAAGCAAGATTAAGAAATTGAGACAGTACAACATTTGCTTCAAAAAGGTCTAATATAAATTCTAGAATTAGAGATATCAAAAGACATTTAGAGATATCAAAAGAGGTGATTCAGATGAAAATTTTCCCAAGCTGAAAGAATATATTATTCTTGGGATCAAAAGTGCACTTGAATGTTGAGACTATATAGTGACTAATCCACACCTACACTCATTATCATAGGTAAATACTGGATCTTAAAGCTGCCAGAGAGAAAAGATAAAGTAACAAAAGATTAGCTTTTACGTTGAAGTGAAAATGATTTCACATGTGCGGTGAATTGCAAAAGATGAACAGATTATATTTAAAATTCTAAAAGTACTTTAAGTTTCTAGGCATACTTATACCATCATTCAAGGGTGAAATAAAGTATGATGTGACTACAGGTTTACTAGCCTCAGATACAAGTACTAAAGACATACTTATCAAGAGATTAGACAGACAAGTGGACCTGGAAGGAAGGCATGGAACCAAAGAAACAGCAGAAAAGATGTTGATAAATTATTTAATCTTTGATTGTTTCATTTTTAAAAAACTGAATATATGTGTTCAGAAGTAAAAATTTTAAATGTTATACATTATATATCTGAAATTCAGAAAATATAAGTAAACAAAAGACACAAATTAAAAATTACCCTCATTCTCATCACATAGACGTTGTTGTTAGGTGCCGTCGAGTCGTGTCCAACTCATAGCCACCCTCATAGGGTTTTCAATGGCAGATTGTTTCAGGATTGCCTTGGGAGTGGGTTGCCACGTCCTTCTCCCATTTTTGAGGTGCTGGGAATCAAACTCAGGACTTCAGAGACTGCAGAGCAGCGCTCCACCAACTGAGCTAAATCCCAGCCCGCACATAGACATAGCCACTGATAAAATTAGTGAAAGCAATTCTGGTATTATCTCTATGCATATTTTTATAAAAATGTTATTATATGATCCAAATCATCCTTATTTTTCTATTTCACACAAATATCTTTTCATGTTACTATGACTCTATAATTCTTGCTTAAGAGCTGCATATCATTAAATTATATAAAGCACTTGACTTAATTAACCAATTAGTTCTTGAATTTTTTACATTTTTGGAACACTTTCCTTGGTTTTGGATACCCTAACCATACAGTTTGAGTATGGTGTTCCAAAAATTTATGGATAAATTGTCCTTTCCAATCAAAATATCACAGCCTACATTGTTTGGCATACCTAAAGATTATAGATATAAAGAAAAAATGCTAATAACACTGGAAAAATGTTTCATCAAATTTGGGTTTCTTAAATAACACAAGTTGAGTATTTGCTTTTGAATTCCATTATGAGCAATATTAGTAGAAGTAGATGAACACTTCAACTTGACTGTGTAATTTATTTTCATAAAAATCTCTTTAGAGATCCCTGTCTCATCAGCAAATAATTGCTTTAACTTGGATCATAATATTAGCACTGAATGATTTATGTACATTAAATAATGTGGTTCTCACTAACCATTTATGAGCTAAGAATGATTATCTCCCTTCTGTGGATAATCACACTTCAGGGAAGAAAGGTTAAGTGGTTTGACTAAGATCACTCAGATGGTCAATGGATTATCTCAAAATATGATCCTTAATTCCTTAAATCATTAGACTCAGCTGACCTCAGCAATACTTTAAAGGCATAACAGATATGTAAATGCCTCAAATGATTTATGTAGTATAAGGTCTAATTTGTTTACAGAGCATTTCTGTTTCTTATGACACAATTTAGTTTTTATGCAAACATAAAACATTACATAAAAATGAACTTGATAAGAATCTTCCTGTAGAAAAATTCTGAGGGAGTTAGGCTATCAGTCTATAAAACAATAAATAAACTAAGCAGATAATAGGATCAACCATTGCTGAAGTGTCAGGGGGAGAAAGAGAGGAATAACAGAAAGAAAATGGAGTGACTTCCTTTTGTAGAACTGCAAATCTCAAAAAGGTTCCAATGAAAGAGAGAGATCATATTATTTGTTAATGAAGATGTGTATTCCCAGGAAGATATTCCTTCAAACTCAAGCATAACAGCTGTACATGGCAACCTGGCCATACCAACCATCACAGCAAATGGCTTCATAGATCATTACAGTACACAGATCACACAAATGAGAAACTCTTTGAAATCAAGAATTGTTAGTAGCAATCTCGTCAGAATTAGAAATGACCTAGGTAAACTAGGTGCCGTGCCAAACACCTATAATCCCAGCATCAAGGAAGACTGAGACAGGAAGATTGCAAGTTTAAGGCCAGAGGCAGCCAGCACAACTTAGGAAGACCTTGTCTCAAAATAAAAACTAAAAAAGGGGCCAGAGGTGCTGCTTGTTAGGAGAGAGTTTGTCCCTCTCTTTCACTGGAACCCTTTTGAAATCTGCAGTGTCTACAAAAGGAAGTCACTCTATTTTCTTTCTGTTATTCTTTTCTTTCTTCCTCTGACTCTTCAACAATGGTTGACTCTATTATCTGGGTTCAACCTCCAATATGGCAAAGAGAGAGAGAGAGAGAAAGGAGAGAGAGGGAGGGAGGGAGGGAAAAGAGGAGAGAAAGAGAAAGAGAAAGAGAAGAGAAGAGAAGAGAGAAGAAAAGGAAATGGCCCATGCAAAACTAGACTGGAGACCAAAAAATTAGTGAAATGATCCACTGGAATAACAATATCAGATTTGTATTTCTAAATAAGAGGACAGAAGGAACTGTTCCAGCATCTATGCCTTTGGAGGATGAAGGGGAAGAAGAGGGTTCAGGTTTTTTATTTTTCCATTCAACTAAATCAACACTGTTTAGAAATAAGTATGGATAAATTATTTAACCAGTAACTGTTTAATAAAGTTGACTTTTGTTTTAAAACTAAAATGTCCAAACTGTCTTGTTTGGCAGGAACTTCTCTGTTTTTAGCACTGAAAATCCCAAATTCTGAGAAATCCCTCAAGTCCCAGCAAACTGGAAAGATTGGTCAAAATTAAAAATAAAACTTAAGTGTACTCATTGTCCAAAATTTAGGAAAAAATAAAAATAAGCAAAAATGAGAATTAAAACCATCCATACTCTTAGTTTGCAGAAATAGACACCACTAACATCAGCAAATACACTACTAATATCTCTGTGAAATAAAATGCACAACAGTGCAAGTTGCTACTGTTACTTATGGCAAGTATGTGGGTAATATTACTTGAATTGTTTTTTTTTTAATTCTAAATAAAGCACTTTAAAAAACATGCCAAGTACTTTAGATGTGTGCCTATTTATCTGATTGCATCATTCAAGAAACTCCTGGCAAATTTTCAATTGTATATTGACCATCCAAGCTATTCTGCAAATTCCCTTAACCTTACACTTTTTATCTCTGAAACAGTACCAACTGGTACATTAGCAGCATGCTCTCTGAGTTCTGATAACTGTATCACAGTGTAATCTCACTGCTCAGTGGTATGAATCCTTTCATTTCTTATTCCATTTCTATGTCCCCTTTAGGCAGGCGGGGTGGGGGGATTTCTACCTTAACATTGGTGTTACTTGTCCAACAATCTCCTGTGTGAGTAAGGCCATATATCAACCACAGTTAGGACTTAAAATTTATCAATACCTACCTATTCAAGGAGCTACAGCAGTAGCCCTGTGGCATCCGATCCCGTCAGATCTCGGAAGCTAAGCAAGGTCGGGCCTGGTTAGTACCTGGATGGGAGACCACCTGGGAACACCAGAAGCTGTAGGCTTCAGAGAAGGACCTAGCAACCCCCTCCCAAAAATCAATCTGCCATTGAAAACCCTATGAACAGCAGAGAAGCACTGACAATAGTGTTTCCCCTGTTGTACAGAGGGTCGCTATGAGTCAAATACTGACTCGACGGCACCTAACAACAACCTATTCAAGGGGCTTGTGAGGAGTTTAACTTTCTGAAAGCATTTCAAGTCCTGATTGAAAGTCAAGAGGAAAAAAGAAAAATGAAATGCAGTGTTAGAAGAGAAATATATCTTTTATCTATCTGCAAATGTTCCCACCTAGTTGAGGTCATATTTCAGGATTATTATGATCCATAAAGTACCTCTCTCACTGAAGTACATACTCTTATGTGTGAAGTTTTTCCATCCTTGCCAATAACACATATCATAACGGTCTCCTCTGTTGTACTTCTAGCTACACAATGCCAGTTGGCAGTCCTGGGGTTGCCTGTATGATTGAAATGGCTGCAGATGGAAACTCTCTAATACAGAAAACAGGCCCAGAGACATCACATACCTCTGAGGTACGTATGCAAATATTCAATTTCAAACACTAATTGTGCCCTCAGTATTTCAAATAAGCATTAAGTTACTAAACATTCATCGTATACTTTAGATATAATTCGACATATTTAATTTTTCCTGGCACTAAAATGTTTCATTAAATTTAACAATAAATTAATTTTTCTGTCACATTTTGGACTTAATATATTGTGCATGGGTTTTTTTTTAAGACAGCTTATTAATGTGAAAGGCTACGATATTTTTCTCACAAATGTCAAATGAGGCTAAATGAAAAGAGAATATGGGCTGGGAATGATGGTACACACCTATAATTCCAGTGACTCCAGAGGCAGAGGCAGGAGGATCTTGAATTCAAGGCCAGAGGCAGCTTGCATAACTTAGCATGAACCTAACTTAAAATAAAAAATTAAAAATGGGCTGGGGGTACAGCCCAGTAATAGAACATTTGCAAAGTATGTATGAGGCCTTGGGTTCTACCTGAAAGTACAGCAGAGAGAGAGAGAGAAAGGGTGAGAGAGAGAGAGAAAAAAAAACAGAGCACATGGCTGTCTCTCCAGAGACCATGTAATGTGCAAAATTAATTTTATTTTAATGATGTGATTGGTCATCCCAGACTAGACCCCAATCCCAAAGCTACAATATAGACAAACAGTACCTGACTGGATGATGATTCTACTTACAGTTTCTTGACTTTACAATGGTCAAAAGCATAAGCACTCAGTAGGAAACCACACTTGAATTTATATAGCTCCCAGTCAGCCACATAACCACGAGGGGATACAACTAATACTCTATAGCAGCAGTTCCCAAGCTTTTTGGTACCACAGACAGGTTTCTTGGAAGGCATTTTTTCCATAGACCTGGTGTAGTTTTGAGACAATTCAAGCATTGGGATGTGGCTGTAAATACAAATGAAGCTTCATTGCCCACTGCTCACCTCCTGTCATACAGCCTGGTTGGGGACCCCTGCTTTATAGCATACCATGTTGCTAAGCTGTGATGATCAGTAGTTTACATATTTTATATACATTTTAACTTCAATATTTACAACTTACAATGGGTTTATTGGGACAAAACTACTTGTAAATCAAGGAGCATTAATAATAGACAGCCTCTTCTAGCCAGCCTTCGTAACACGTGCCCTCTTCTTTCCAAGTCCCAGCAAGTCTGAGGAAGGACATCCAGAGGTGGCTTCCCATTGCTACTGTGTAATGTGGAAGTGTGCAAAATAAGGATGTAAGCACTAAGAATACTGTGAGCTGAAGCTATTTTATTTAAAGAGTCATAGGCTTTGGTACAAAATATTTTAAATAGGTTCTAGCTCTGCCTTTGGCTCATTAGAGTATTCTGTATTTTCCAATATGTCTACCTGTACCAGGAGGCTTTATGTTTTCACACGTTTTTATGTTATTGCCTAGAGTCCTTTTATTTCATCTTGAAAGTTTCTCATTAGCATTTCTAGTAAAGCAGGTCTAGTGAAGAGCTCCTTAGTATGGTTTGAATATGAAGTGTCTCCACAAAAGGCTCATGTATTGAAGTTTGGTCCCCAGCTAATGGGGCCAATTTGGGAGTTGCTGGAAACTTTATGAGGTAGGACCTAGCTAAAGGACTAGGTCACTGGGGTCGTGTCCTTGGGGGCTAGATCTTGTCCTGGCCCCTTTCTGTCTCTCTCTTTGCTTCCTGGCTGCCATAAGGTAATCAACTTTGCCCCTCCATGCACTCTCCAGCATGATGCCCTGGTTAATCATAGCACAGAAATGACGGGGCCAGCCAACTATATAATGGAGCCTCTGAAACCATGAGCCAAAAGAAGTCCTTCCTCCCTTAAGTTATTTTCTCAGGTATTTTGTTACAGCAATGAAAGAACTAACTACCACATCCTTCAGCTTTAATTTACCTGGAAAGCTTTTATGCTCATTTCATTTTTGAAGGACAGTTTTTCCATACATAGTATTCTTGGTTGGCAGGGATTTTTTGTTTATTTCCACACTTTGAATATATAATCCAACTCCCTTCTTACCTGCAGGATTTTTATAGAGAAAGCATGCTGGCAGTCACATTGGAGCTCTCATTTATGTGAAAAGTCACTTTTCTCTTAAGCCTTTCAAAATTTTAACAATCATAATGTTTCTCAGAATGTATTCTATCAATTTTACTATAGCATCTTTGGGCTTCTTGATTCCAGATATCCATCTCTTTTCTAGATTTACACATTTCAGGTATTTTAATAACCCTTTAAGTAAGCCTTTTCTCCTTTCTCTCTTTTTCTGTGATCTCCCTAATGCATAGCGAGCCACCTACTGGGATCCCCTAAGTCCTTTAGTTATCTTCCTTCATTCTTTTTTCTTCTCTTTCTTTTTTCTTTTTATTCCTCTATCCGGGCAATTTCAAATGATCTGCTTCCAGTTAACTGATTCTTCCATTTAATCAAATCTGTTGTTGAATGCTAGTGAATTTTTTAAATTTAAGTATTGCAACTTTCAATGCCGAAATTTCTAGTTAGTTCACATTTATATTTTCTGTCTTTTCACCAGTATTCTCATTTTATGTGTGTACCATTTTCTTCACCTCATTGAGCATATTCAAGATGGTTACTCTATATTTTTTCAGATAATTTACATACTTCTGTATTTTAGAGTTGGTTTCTGGGAGGTGTCTTTAGAGTTGGTTTATGGATATTTATTTTGTCCCTTTGATTTTGCTTTGTTTTCTGGTTTACTCCTGTGCTTTGTAACTACAGTAGAATTCACAAACTTGCGGGAAAAAAAGGAAAAAAGAAAACCTACCTCTACCTCTCCCAGTCATGTTGGACTGGCTTTGTACAAGGAAAGACTTTTACTAAATGTGAAGTCTAAAGATTCTAAGAGCCTTTCAAATCTTTTCTGTGAATATGTCTTCTGTGGACTTGTGTACACAAATACCCAATTATTGTTATTGGCCAGGTTCTTTTTTTGGGGGGGGTTTAGGATCTTGTAATTTCTTACTCCCTTTGATGTCAGTCTGTAGCAATACATGTTCTCTGCAGCTGCCCCAAGCCACCTACTTTTATTCTCAGCAGCCTTAGGGTTTCTAGAGCATGTTAGGTCTCATCAGCATTCCAAGTTAGGTAAGACAAAAACCAGTCCTTCAGCTATCTCCCTGCAGAGCCTTCTACTTAAAAGAGAGGTTGCTAGGCTATATTGCCTTCTGTGTACTGTAGACTGGGTCTTTTGGAGGAGGAACAAGTTATCAAGATCTCTTTTGCTATCAGCAGCCTCTAAACATCTAGAATATGCTCGGACCAATCAGTGCTCTGAGACATATGAAATAGAAACTAGTCCCACAGGCAGCACCTCCTTATCCTCAGCAAAAATTTCAGAATGTTGGATCCTACTCTTTCCCTTCTGAGAGAGAAGCTAAATAGAAAGTTTTCTCTCACTTACTCTATGTTGATCCAGGGTAAGGGGTTGTGGTGAGTGTGTGCTAGCCCACACTGTTACTTCTGTGTTCTGTGATCCCCAAGTGGCATCTTTTCCTATCAATACTTTGATTCACACAAGACAGAAGAAAATCTGTTGTGCAGCTCTCCAAAAAATCTGTGCTGGATATGTCTTCTCTTTTCCTCTGCAGAGAGAAAATAGGAACTTGGAGTTTTCTGCTGAATATACCACATTGTGCCAGGAAAAGGGACTATAGTGAGTGAATGCCATAAATTTTCCTTCCAGGCTCAATCCAGCTGATTTCCTGCTTATCTGGCATGAAGGAGACCCCTAACTATCTCTTGTATTTCTTACAAAAGGACCTGGTCTACTTATGTTAAGTCTGTGTCTCCTTGGGAGAAGGAAGTTCTGGAACCTCCTATTCTGCCATCTGGTTGACTTGTATTCTATTACTTTATAACTGATTTCTTTGTGGTTTATTTTCCCAGATTACACTTAATTTCCTTATACATAAGAATAATTCAACATCCTTCTTTTATAGTTGCACTCCCCTAGATCAATATGTATATAGAGGAGCAACTCAATTTATTGATTGCTTCATTAAAGTTCAGTTCTTCCTTTGACAAGGCAAGATGATATTATTTTGAGATCATTCTCTAGTGTAGAAAAACTCAAGAACGAAATATTCAACCATGGAGTGTGGGGCCACTGAAGACCTCACTAATACTTATCAAAAATTTTAAATATAACCTCTTCATGTGAGATATTTCCTATTAATAACATAAGTAACTTAGAAACCTCCATACAAGTACTGCCCTGTGCCCTATGCCATATGCAGTACATATAGAGGGCTGTACTACAAAAATAACATGATATTGCTTCCAGGTGTTGTATAGTTAGGACATCACATGTGATGAATCAGGAAAAAAGGTTCTAAGGCACTAAAGGAGACAAGGAGGCCCAAAAGATAAGTAGGAGCAGAATCAAGTTTCATGAGACAGGTCATTTGTAACAAATTTGTATGAAACTTCCTATCTTAAAGGCAGTTCCATAGACTCTTAGAGAATCCAAAGATGATCAGGGTGACAGCTATGTTGCCAAAATGGTTATAAATTAATATAGAAGAGATTGTATGCTCACAGGTAATCATACCATAGGGCAAAGCAAGAGAAAGACAGAAAGTTTTAAACTGCAAAGGGATGGGGATTTCGATAAATATTGCTTCTGCCCTTTGATGCCTTTCCATTGATTCCAAGCAGGCTTTAGGAATTTAAGCCTCACTCACATGTGAAAAGTTATTTAACTAAATACCTCTCTGAACACTTTACCCAACATCTCTCATCTATCTTTATTCCAAGATTTCATATTTCTGATTTTGAGTTTGTTTGCTTATAATTCAGATATTTTAAACAAAAAATTTGTAGTGACTGTTCAGTAAAATTCAGCTCATTTTGGTTAGGAGTCATCACATCCTTAGGTAAATATAAGAACACTCTGATAGTGAATCTTAACCAAAAGCATATTTGCAGTTAGCTACTCATCTTTCACTAACACAAAAGTCATCTAACTTGAGACAGAATTGAGCATGTGAAACAAAGCTAAACACTGAATCAAGATATCACTACCCAAATGTATGTAGTATGTCAATGTCTAAATTCAAACTAAAAGAAAACAAAAAGGAAATAAAACAACTTCTCATCTAGAAATCCCCCCTATGGCTTATAAACATTTACTTCGCTTTGCATATCTTTTTATTTTATTCACACGTACAGTAAAGAGCAAATAGTTCCTCCTTTTAAAGTGCAATTTTGAGAAGAAAGAGAGTGTTCATTTCACTTTTGTCTGACGTGGAGTCCTTTTCCTTCAGTCCCAATTTATATCTTTTATTATCTTGCTGATTCCTTCTTGATTGTCCATATCTGTTCTCTGTGCTTTTATCTTGTAAGATAATATCTTGATGTCAGACCCTATTCTCCATAGTCTGATTCACAAGGAGGTATTAGGAAAGACTTGCTTTAAAGACCTGTCTCCTTAGGAATGATTATACACAAAAGGCAGCTCCTGGATAATTGAGAGTCTGGGGATAGACGTCAACCATTTTAACGGTTATCTATGTACAGTCCAGGGCAGATGATTTTTTAGTTGACTTTTCAGAGCTCTAGCTAAGCCTGGCCCTCAGATCAGAAGAAACACAAAAACAATTTTCTTTCATTGTGGGTGTTTTATGGTCTAATAAATTATAGCTAGCTCTATAGACTTTCCTTCATCTCTGCCTACTCATGACGGAAGAGGAGAGTATTCTTCCATTTTCTACAAGTTTTGTGCTAAAACAGCACACTTATCAAAGCAGGGAGAGATTCACTTTTCCAAGTACATGATCAATATACAAAGATGTCAGAGATCCTTGGTGAGAGGAGGGTCATGGCTCGGATGCACTAAGTCTGAAAGCTTCTGATAGATCCAAGATTGTATGTTAATTTTACACTTATCTAGCAAAAGAAGTCTTCTAATAGTTTGAGTCACTTAGCTGATAAAAGAGATCTGCCAATAATTTGTTCAAGTAATTAATATAAACTGACTTAGCATATGAGAAAGGAAGAATGTGAAAACCAACATACATACTCCTAGGCTGTATGGAGGCTCTATTGATACCTTGAAATTGTAGCTGGCCCTCCCCATTCTGCATCCAAAGATTGGCACCCTCTAGGATTTAAGATAGGAGACACTCAGGAAAAGAAAAATAAGAAATGTTCTTAGGAGCAGAAACAAAATCTTTAAAAACAAAACAAAAAAACACCAAGAGTTCAAACACAGAGTTACTATTTTGACCTGTTAGGACTCATGAAGATGCTATGATGTTCCTGAAATTAACATACTTCTTGTTGTTAGGTGCTGTCCAGTCAGTATCTAATTCATCGCGACCCTACATACAACAGTGGAAACACTATTGTCAGTGCTGCTCTGCTGTTTGTAGGGTTTTCAATGGCAGATTGATTTTTGGGAGTGGGTTGCTGGGAGTGGGGTGCTTCTCCCAAGCCTACAGAACCTGGTGTTCCCAGGCAATCTCCCATCCAAGTAATAACCAGGCCTGACCCTGCTTAGCTTCCAAGTTCTGACGGGATTGGATGCCACAGGGCTAAGGCTGCAGGCTGAACATACTTATGCTCTCTGAAATCATATTGACAACAACCCGGTACATATTAGTATAAATGTTAAGTGAGATTGCTAGGTATCTTTCATGCTCTCCTACTCCTAGACTCCTAACTTAATTATTTAGCTCTAATTTTTTTTCAATTCTTGCTGTGCTTGTCAGTTTCTCATTGCTGTGGCTAGTACCTGAGAGAAATAACAGTGAAGGAGGAAACATTTGTTTGGCTCATGATTTTGGAGGTTTCAGTCTGTAGTTGACTAACTCCACTGCTTCCGGACCATGATGAAGCAGAACATCACAGAAGAAGGGTGTGGTAGAACAGAGACACTTACCCCATGGCAGCTGAGAAGCAGAGAAATAGGAAGGGGTCAAAGACAAAGTCTGTCTTTCCAGGAAAAGCACCCAATCATCTACTTCTTCCAACTAGGCCCACCTCCTACTTTCCATGACCTCTCACTCAGGCCATCATATTACAAATCCATCAAGAGATTAATCTGTGGGTGAAGTCACAGCTCTCATGACCTAATCTCTTCCCAAAAGTTCCATCTCTGAACACTGCTGTACTGGGAAGCAAGCCTTTAACACTTGAGCCTTTTTGAGGGACATTTGATATCCGAACCATAATACTTGCAATGACAGTTTTCTATTTAATTGTATCTTTAATACTTATTTAAATACTCCTCAGACATCAGCTTTGGGTGTTTGATTGTGTTTTGGGGATGGGAGCATGAGAGATGATACCTGCACCTCCAGCTACCTATCACATGTCTAACAGCCAGGAAGAACAGGGCCTCATTACCAGCATTAAACCTTCCACGGTAGCTGATAAATTCTTGTTGAGAGACTTTCATTCTATATACATCTGAATTATGAGAATTCAATTATATACTATTCTGAGTGTAGGAAAGGAGAGATCGAGTAGAAATTTAAGTCGTCATCATTCTGGTCAAGGACTGTGTTGCAATGAGCATTGTACATGAGAAGTGAAATTTCTGTCCTGTCAGTATTAGTTTACAATTCACCACAGAGAATGCGGTTCTAGAATTTTCATATAACACAGCCACTTAATGTCAGCTTCTTCTGGAGCTGGGCTAACAAAACAGTAAGCTATTCCAAAGCCGCAGGAAAAAGGTAGCTAGATTGGAGTTTTGCTGAGAAAGTATGTTAATCTCTAATATGATGCATATGGGATTTCTGAGGGTAATTTAGATTCTATGAAATGTTCATCTTTATACAAACTTTAGGTTTAACTACAACGTAAGCTATAGCTCTGATGTAGTGTCCAAACCAAGGTAGATTAACTGCTCAATTTTACAGAATCCTGTGATTCTACTAATTATCTAAAAATATGTTGGTTACCTTTGAGATCATCTGGCTTCCTTTTGTCACTTTAAAACAAGAGCATTTTCTTTTCTTGATTGTGGCAATAAAAGGGCTGAATGTAAACTAAGCAAAGTTCTTAATGCATATTTATTTTCAACATTTTGGAGGAAAAGGGTAACATCCAATACAAACATCCAATTTTTCAAGCACTGTATGCAACCACCATACATTGTACTCACAGCTCAGGGTATTTAAAATATAATATTATTGAATTCATTTGCTAGGGTTCCCATAACAAAATAACACAAACTGAGTGGCTTAAATAACAGAAATGTCTTATAGCTCTTATAGTTCTGGGAGCTAAAAATCCAAAATCAAGATGGTGTCAAGGTTGTTTCCTACTACTGGCTATAAGAATCTGTTAAATGTCTCTTAACTACTTTCTTCTTGTTTGTTGGCAATCTTTCACATTCCTTCGCTTTACTGATGCATCATCAAGTCCTCAGACATCCAGTTTACATGGCATTGTCTCTGTGTGCAGATCTGTGTCTAACTCTCTGCTTTTTACAAAGACATCAGCCATATTAGATAAGAGGTCTACCTTATTCCAATATTAACTTCATCTTCACTAATTAGATTTACAATGACTCTATTTTCAAATAGGGCTGGAATTTAGCTCAGTGGGCAGAGCGCTGCGCTGCAGTCTCTGAGGTTCTGAGTTCAATTCCCAGCACCGCAAAAATAGGAGAAGGACCTGGCAATCCACTCCCAAGGCAATCCCGAAGCAGTCAGCCATTGAAAACCCTGTGAGGGTCGCTATGAGTCAGATACCGACTCGACGGCCCTAACAACAACAACAAATTTTCAAATAAGGTCACATTCTGAGGTACTGGGGTTTAGTACATTAATGTATGAATTTGGAGGGGATACAGTTCAACCTCTCACAATAACTAATTAAAATGGCTTTATTTTCTTTACCAGTTATCATTTGGTAATATTTACATTAAAATGCAAACACTTGAATCCAAATATACATCGCAACATAATCAATCAGCAAGTTTTAAGTGCTTTTTTGCATTAATTTTTATTAAATATTGTGGGGGATGGAACAGACATGTAAAACAAGTTACCTTTTCTCAAAGCAAACTTATCTGACCATCTATTACAAGTCACAGAAACTATCCAACAGCTGCATGTTGTTTTACACAGAAAAACACATTAAAACATGAAATTACAGAATCAAACATCTTAGATCTTTCTGATATAATCTGGCTGTACCTTGTAATAAAACATTTTGATTACTTTTCTTATAGGTGTATTTTGAATCAATATTCCTTGGTCATATCCCAGCAAATGTTAAGATCCCTAAGAATGCAGGCCATGTTCATGGGTTCAAGGGCTGCATTCGAGACCTCCAAGTAGACAACAAAGAATTTCTCATTATTGATGAGGCACGACGTGGGAAGAACATTGAAAACTGCCGTGTCCCTTGGTGTGCTCATCACCTGTGCCACAACAATGCCACCTGTGTCAGGTCAGTACAAACCTCTTCATCTCCAACCCATATTACATGACTCCTAATTCTTAAAACAATAAAAGTCATTTATCAACCAAGTAATGGAAAAGAAATGTCCAGACCCATTCCTTGCAGGGCTCACATACCTCACTTAGGTGTTGCACACATGTGGTGAATACTGATTTGCTCAGAGAAATGTATATGCTGTGGGTCTAGTGACAAGATTCTAGATGGAAATTTCAAATGGATCCAGGTTTTAATCTCAGCATTACTACTTTTTGTAAGTATAAACAAAATATTAGTATCCATTGATAACTATTTTGATGCTTTTAATTTTATTTGTTCAAAAAATCTACTTAGATATCTAATAGAGATGGAGAAAATTTAATTATATCTATTTTTTCTTTTTATTTGCAGTCCTAAATCCTTTTTTCTCCTTGAGGCAAAGATTTATTATGCTTTATAAGCTTAAGGATATCTTAATTAAAATTGCTTTCTGATCCACTGAAATGTCTCATAGGACTTAAACATGAGGGAGTCTCATTTGGACAGTGTAAAACATATTCCCAAATTTCTTCAGTCCTCTGAGAAATCTTCATTTCAGTGTTATGAATCAGGACAGAATAAAAAGAAAAATATGTATAGATTATAATGCAAGTCAAGGAAAAATTGACCAAATCTCACAGGAAATATCTTAATTCACCTCAGTGTTTCCAAGGGGAAAACTATCAGGTAGTTAATAAGGACTCCAAAAAAGTGTGGTTCTCTTGTTAGGTGCAGTCCAGTCAGGTCTGAATCACTGTGAATCTATGTGCAACAAAAAAGAAACACTTCCTGACACTGTGCCGTGCCCAGCACTATGTCAGTGCTTCTCTGCTATTCATAGGGTTTTTGATGGTGGATTGTTTTGGGGTTTTTTTTCAGGAGTGAGCTGCCAGGTCCTTCTCCTATTTTTGCAGTGCTGGGGATGGCACCTAGGGCTTCAGACAACTCAGAGCATCACTCTACCAACTGAGCTAAACCCCAGCCCTCTCCAAGAAAGTAAACATCTCTCTATCTAGTATAGAAAAGAAAAAGTCTCTGAAAAAGGCCAGAGAAAAAATGGTAGCCAGAGAAGGGCTCCAAAGATAATCACCAGAACAAGGTAAAAAAGAGAGGGAGAGAGAAGAACTGAAAGGCAAAGACAAAGAACAAAAGACTAGACAGGTATAGTAATGTCAAGGTGAAATATGTACCAGAAAATCACAAACTGACAGTCAGAAATTTGGGGAAAAAATAAAACAATCATAGTTTAGTGGAAAATGGAACTCAGAGTATCTAGAAATTTGCCTTCTAATACACTATGTCTAAGTATGTGAAGTGATTTCTATATTTGTACATAACAACAGAAATACAAAGTTATTTAACGTAATAAAAGTATGACACATAAAATTAAAACAGAGTGAAATTGGGTAACAGAATAAAAATAACTTCTTTAACCATAATCACTTTCCCAAAGGAAACAAAAAGGTTTATTCAGTAAGTCCTGCTTTATAATGAACTAGTTAATTGCAAGTGTTTTGTGGAGTGTGATAGAAGCTATGACTTGCTTTTAACCAACAGAATGACCAATACAATAGGGTGATAGGATGGCACGCCCATGATTGGGTTACACAGAATACTGTGCTGCATCTTGCAGGTAGATTCTCTCCATTCTGCCTGTAATGATCCTTGCAGCAAATTGGGGAAGACCTACATGAAAGGCACTTAGAGTAGACTCTAATTAGCAAAGAGCCAGCCAATATTGAAGCCATCAGTCTTACAACTACAAGGAAGTGAATTTTGCCAAGAACCACATGAGGTTTGGAAATGGGTCCTTCCCCAGTAGAACCTTGAAATCTGCCTACAAACTTTACTCTACTTTGTGAAATATTATGAAGAGGATCTAGTTAATCAATTCGTGGACTCTTGACACATAAAAGTTATGAGATAACAAATATTTTTTAAGTAAAGGCTGTGATAATATTGCTATGCAGTGATAAAAAATTAATATACTCCTATTTTCTGCCAAAGGCTGGGGTTTATTTCAGTTGGTAAAGTGCTACTCTACACTTTCTGAGGCCCTAGGTTCGATCCCCAGTACCACAAAAATAGGAGAAGGACCTGGCAGCCCACTCTCAAAATAATCCTGAAAACAATCCTCCATTGAAAACCTATGAATAGCAGAGAAGCACTGACATAGTGCTGGGCATGACATAGTGTCAGAGAGTGTTTTGTTCTGTTATACATAGGGTCACTGTGAGTCAGACCCGATAAGAGGGCACCTAACATCAACAAAATTTTTGCCAAAGTATCAATATTTCCAACTCAGAGAAGTAAAGGTTAGTTCGCTTTAGAATATTGACATTCTGAGATCTTGTAAACCAAATGAATACTGAATAAAATAAACCTTTTATTTGCTTGAATTGAAGAACCTCACACTATGTCCAATCTCATTTAATAAGTATTTAAAAACAAAAATATAAATAATCATCCTCGTAGGATAGAAAGAAGCATTTCTAAGTTTGTTTACACTTTATATAAATAAATGTTTAGATTTATTTAACAAACACTGCCTGAAAGCCAGTTTGGAGCCAAGGAGCATAAGTAAAAATGATGTGCATTCAAAACTTGCATGAGAGGAAGTTTTAGTCTAATATGGAAGCTGAATCATCTCTTTGGATGTCAGAGTGAATTTTCCCACATAAAGGTATCCACTGATCTCTTGTCATATATACTACATATTCTGCCCTTTTGTATCCATTTCTGACTCTCTCAACCTCTAAACTAAGACCTGAGAAAAATCCATTTGAATGTCAACTGATTTCGGCATGCACTACTTATGGACTTTTTTTTTTTTTTTTTTTTTTTTTTTTTGCTAGGCAAAATGGAGGCTTGCTAGCTGGGTATTAATAAGTAAAATAATTTTTTACATTACATAAATAGTATGATTTCTATCTTGATTGCCAATACTTAACTTCTATAAACTATCCCTTGTAGTATTACTGTACCCAGGACATGCTGGTCATAATAACAATGACTTCTATCTCAGCTGTCCTCCTACATACTACAATACCATGACACACTGGAGTTAGTCAGTTCCAGAATCCCAACTAAAAAACAATCTCAGAAGCATCATAAGAGCCCATAGGGTATAAAAAACTTAATATAAGAAGAACACAGGTACCTATAGTGCCATAGGAAAGAGCATTCAGTTAAGAATCTATTTTCAAACTTAAATTCTAGGACAAAGAGTTTTTATTTTTGTTTTAAAGCAAGAGTTTTAGCAGAAGTGGTATCTTGATGAAGGAGTCCATCTTCTTGATTTACCTATGTTTTCCTCACACAATGCAATTGTGTCTTTTATACTGTTAACTTTCTTGGTTTGTTTCAAAAAAGAATGCTGCCTTTCCCTCTTCCTTAAGGTCTAAAACCTCACTACCCAGTCATAAATAGCAAAATCCAGCAGTCTGGCAAGTCACCCAAATGAAAAACCAAAATATGTAGTGAAGGAAGATATAGACTCCCAAGGAAGCCATAAGCAGATCCAGACTATGAAGAACATGACAGATCTAAGTGGGATACCAAACACCGTCATCATGACCAATACCCTCCCACCAACAGATGCATACTCACACACAGAATATACTGAGCAGTATAAAGTTGCCCAACAAAGAAATCTAGAAAAAGTCTGGCTACCAGGCAAGCTCCATTCTGGTTCTGAAAAAACGAATCCTAACAGCCTAAATGCCCTTGGTAACTCATTTCCCACCTATATTGTTAGCTAAAGGCAAAGTTTCCCTTGCTTTCAATGTCAGTCATCTTTCCATTAGTGTAGCAAATACCCAAGACAAATCAACTTACAAATGAGAAAAGGTTTATTTTGGCTCAGAGTTTTGGAGATTCTAGTCTGTCATCAAGTAACCCTTTTGTTTTTGGGCCTGTGGCAAGGCAGAACATCCACAATGGGAGCCATGCAGTGAAGCAAGCTGTGATACACCATATCTCTGTGACCTCCTTCAATGGCTCCTCCAGGGCACCTAAAACCTCCCACTTGGCCCTGTCTTAAAGGTTCCACCACCTACCATCATGCCAGTTCTTTCACATATTTCAGGGACATTTGAAATCCAAACTACAGTACCACAAACTATAGCTGCCACATTGCCCACTCTTTATTTCTGTGCTTTCTCTCACACCCTCTGGCCTGATCTCATTCTAGACAGGCAGAGTTCAAAACTCTCTCCCTCTTTTCTCCTGTTTGTTTAAATAGTAGATTAGTTTATAAGACATACTAATAGTCAGGCATTCTGGATTCAAGAGGAATGGAGAAGATGGACTGATGGAATTACTCTTAGGCAAGCAAGTTATATTTTCAAAGTAATAAACTGTCTATATTCAGAATAAAAGTCATTACTACAAAGAAAGTAAGAAAACTCTTTTACTTATCTGCTTCCCTTTTTCAAAAACATAGACACTAATGATTTAATATCAAAGCATAGTTTCATAAAGTTTTTACAGGAAAATGCAAGTAACAATTTCTCATCACAGTTTAATTTTTCTAGCCCAATGGTTCTGATCCAAAGGTTGAGGACTGCCTCCTAATGAAGCATTTAAGAATTTAAGAGAGAGAAATTTTTTAATACACACACACACACATTTGAGCATTCTAAGATATTTTTCCTGGGAATGTGCACCTACTTTCCCCAACAAGAATCATGGTAGCATAATAAAAGAAAACCCTCAGGTGCTCTAAACAGAGGTAGGGCTGTGAGTGAACAGAGTTCAGTAGTGTTAGGTATCTGGGTACACAAAGTAAAATATTACAATGGATATTTATAAATGAAATCATCCCAACACTTAGCAATTAGGTTGACATAACTCAATGATATGACGTGTCATCCATATATTGTCTATGAAGGTAATCTGTTTATAAGAAGACAAATTTCATGTTGAATAGTATTAAAGGAAGCAATATTTCAGCAGCTTTACTGAGCAAATGTCATTTTGCTTTGAGTACCATCACATGTTTCTGGACAGTGTCCAATCTTTTTTCATTTTGTTATAAATCTGTGCTAGAAATTTCAAACCCCTGTGGTTGCTCTTTTCAGAGAAGTCCAAATTGCATGTAGTGAAATTCAGTTTAGAAAAGAGATACAGAAGGGTTGTTCTGAGTGTCCAAATCTCCATGGACTTTAAACAAGCTGTTTCCAAAGGAGCATAGGAACATTAGCAAATTAAACAGATAATATTTAAATCACTTTCCTCTCTCTGCATCAGGTGTTTTGAAATAGGTTAAATAATAATTAAAAAGAAGTATCAGATTTGGGAATAAACATTATGCAACCACTGCCCTAAAAACTATGTCACTGACATCATACTAAATAATTATTAAGACACTAATTTTAGACTTAGTCATAATTTTAGCAGGAGCTAAGCATATATGAATGTGGTTTGTCATGCATCGAAAGTTAATAATACGTACCTGTGAACAGATGAGTTTTCTGTGTCCATAACTGTTTTAAGACATTTTATTCATCACTCACGACTGCTGTCCTCCATGTTCCGGGGCAGGCATCAGCAAACTTTTCCTATAAAGAGACAAAAGCAAATATTTTAGGCTTTGCATGGCAGCTAATCAACTCTCTCATTATAGCAGGAAAGCAGCCATTGACAAAATGTAAATGAATGAATGTAGCTGTGTTCCAATAAAGCTTTATTTACACAACCAGTGACTGATAGGATTTGTTCCAAGGGCCATAGTTTCCAAATCACTGCATTAGGAAAACATATGGATAAATTAGTGTTATTTAATTAATTGGCCAGGGAAAGCTAACTCAAAGTAATAGTTTTTCCTTATTAAGCAATCTCTCCAAAACAATATGTTCCCTAACAGTATGAACAACCATTACTTTCAATGTCTTAGGTGAATAAAAGTTCAACTGGGTTCCTTTTAAAATTTCCTTTCCGTTCATTTCTCCCTTCATCTTATTATATAGACATAGCTTTTAATACTTCCTGAAGCCAGTTTCTCATAATTTCTAGGGTATTTAGTTTCTGAGTCACTTAGCACTTCAAAATGAAGTAGGAGTCATAGATTGAATTTGAGATTGCAATAGCAACACTATTGCACAGTAAAAAGAATGAAGGCCTTATGTCTCAGCCTTTCCATGGGCTCTTTAATGAGTTAAACCCTCCCCTCCAATTTTTTTGGCTTGCCTTGGTTGTCATTTCATGTCATATAGCTACATCACCTGCCAAGGTCTTCTAGTTATTACTCTGTATCCAGACCAGATTACTCCTAATCTAGCTCAGTGGCATCAACCATTCTTCTAATATCTTCAAATATTTAAACCTTCTTTTTAGTTTCTTCTCTTTGTATCTGTAGAAAACATCCTTGAAATGGTACATAGAATTTAAGTGTCTCTTGTAGTAGTGGACTAATTTGTATTTGGTTAGATTATTCTCAGATGTAAAAGTTTGCCAATGGATCCCCAAACATCTCAATTTTAGGCAGCCCCTGTTTTTACAGAAGCAGGGTGGTGGAAAAGTAAAATATCCAACTTTGTTTTAGGGAAAATTTTTGAAGTGGATATGAATTCATAATTTTCCTTTTCTCTCATTTTGTGCTAATTGAGCACTAAAGGCATTTACTTATGTAAGCTATCTATTAAAAACAGTTTAAACTTTATGAGATTCACATATAATTTTTTTCTTTTTGCTGTCACTGATAACAAATATAGCTGTAGGATTTCTCTTTAGATGAACAGAATATGCAAGTTCCAGTGACTTCTATTAATTATCACATATTGAAGTATATGATCCAGTTTAAATCTTTTATTTCATGATATCATATATATGTGTGTGTGTGTGTGTGTGTGTGTATTCTGCAGCCATAGCCCTGTGGCATCCGTTCCCGTCAGATTTCAGAAGCTAAGCAGGGTCGGGCCTGGTTAGTGCCTGGATGGGAGACCGCCTGGGAACACCAGAAGCTGTAGGATTGGGAGAAGGACCTGTCAACCCCCTCCCAAAAATCAATCTGCCATTGAAAACCCTATGAACAGCAGAGACACACTGACAATAGTGTTTCCCCTGTTGTATAGAGGGTCGCTATGAGTCGGATACCGACTTGATGGCACCTAACAACAAGAACAATAATTAAAGAATTCAAGCATACATAGGTTATGTATGAAGTGAATATTTATAGAATGACAAGAGAAATCACAGTGAATTACATAGGAACCTGAAGATTCAGGTCTCTTTCTCTGAACTCTTTATTCTTTTCATAGGAATTGATCACATGATGCTACTTCCTGATTGTAATCTGTTTTTCTCTTCCAAAGGGGACAGCAAAAATTCATTGAAATTCCTAGCAATTCCTAGATCACCGAGTAACATGTGCAAGGGCGAAAGCACCTAAGTAAATTAGCTCTGCTACTAAAAGAATGGATGGTAGGAACTAAGGAGCCATGGCCTATTAGTCTGAGAAAAGAAAACTAAAGAATATTTCTCCTCTCAAATAACACACCAAATTCTTTTCCTGCTGTAAATTCTTGAATGTAAGGTCCAGTCCAATCTGGCAGGAGGATGGGATCACTAAACTGAAAGTGAAATAAAATATGAAAAGATCATGTCAAAGATTTTTAAAATCAGTAATGAAGAAACTAGCATGATAGTAAAGCTAGATCAAAGAGAATTCAAGAGACTGAGCCCATTTAGTACTGAAAGAATGCTAAAATAAGATTTGTTATGTTAGAGAGAAAAACTAGTTAATAATGTTTGGAGAAGGTAAGAGTAAAATGGTGGAAAAGGACTCTCCCAGTAATAGTCTCCCACAGAAACATCAATTTGAACAACTATCCACACTTGTCATTGAGGTTTAGTTCAGTTGGTAGAGCACTGTTCTATGCTTTCTGAGGACCCAGGTTTGATCCCCAGCACCACAAGAATGGGAGAAGGACATATCAATCCACTCCTGAGGCAATCCTGAAAAAATCATCCATTGAAAGGCCTAGGAGAGTCGCTATGTGTTGCGCCTGACTCAGTGACACCTAACAACAACAACCACAACATCCACACTTGAAAATATCTTCACTTGAGCAAAGGAAACCAGATGAGACATCTCAGAACCTTAATAATAATAATAAAAGACACATTGACAGTTTTATATTACCTGCATTATTTCTCTGCCAAACCTGGGCAGCACAACACAGAAATATATTGTTCGCTTAGGGAAGGACAGGGAAGAACAAATTGAACTTTGACACAGAATCTAATATAGGGCCTGCCACAGTGAAACAGCAGCAGACAGAACCCCCCAATGCCAGACTCCAGGCCAGTACGTACAGACCAAGTCTCTAGACCTGCACTGGTGCTAGATGGGAACCCACACTCACAATGAGACCAACTCATATTCTGGCCCACACCATCTGTGACTGACTACGCTGACCTTGGTTCAGAGTAACCCACAGCAACAGGAAAACCGAAGGCTTCAATTCCAGCCCAACACGGTGCCAGCCTTGGTGGCTAATGGACTCCAGACTGATGGAATACCTGCCATGGAGGTCCTGAGTTTAAAGCACCCCCTCACACTGTAATAGATACAGCAGTCACTGGCATAAGGACAACAGAAGACATTCCCAGAATTTTCTAGCCATGCTTACTACTAAAGTACATCTGCAGATAAAGCCAAACTACAAAGGCAGGAATAAACAGCTATTTCTTTAATGTGCAAACATCTGTTTATGATCACAAGGATTAAGACCAAATAAATAAAACAAGGTACCCAGTGACTGACCTAAAGGGAGATATGTGAATTGCCTGAACAAGAACTGTCTTAAGGAATCTCAGCAAATTGCAAGAAAATGCTGAGATCATTTACAAATTTAGCAGAAAAACTTAAAAGAGAAATTAAAATATATTTTTTTAAAAAAATGAAATCCTGGAGCTAAAAAATGTAATGAACTAAATGAAAACTGCCATGGGGAACATTAACAGCATAGCTGATCAAGAAGAGGTGAATTCAAAGTTAGGTTATTTGAAATTACACATAAGAGAAAAGATAAAAAGGAATGGAAAAACACTTGTGGAATTTATGGGATATATCAAAGGGGCCAACATATGAGTCATTGGCATTCAAGAAGGAGCTGAAAAGTTAGAAAAGGGTAAAAGTCTTATTTAATGAAATACTGACAGAAAAATTTCCAAAACTAGAGAACAACACAAATCTTCGGGTACAATAAAGTCAAAGGTCTATTATCAGATTTCATACAAATAAGACTATTCAACAATATATTGTCATCAAACTGGCAAAGATTGAAAAGACTAATCTGATTTTTAAAATAGTACAAAGGCAAAAATAGCCATCTCTCAAAAGAACATATATAAATGATTAACAGGTATATGAAAAAATGCTCAGCATCACTAATCATCAGGGAAATGAAAATCAAAACTGCAATGAGAGATCATAGTATTAGTCAGCTATGATCACTACAGCAGAAAAACCAACCCAAACAAACTTAAGAAAAGGTTTATTGGAAGCTCACATTTAGAGGATCAGTCCATAATGGCAACAGGGCAGGCATGGCAGAAGCAGCACCTGCGGCAAATAACGTCATGGCATCTTGGGGCAGGAGACAAGGAGATTCCCAGAACCACAGGTCAGGATAAAAATAAACCTCAAAAGGCCTTTCCTTGGTGAGTCAGTTCTGCAAAAGTAGGTGCTGCCTCCAAAGTTTCCATAGCCTACAAACAGCACCATCATCTGGGAACCAAACATCAAAGCACATGATCTTTGGGGAACATTTTATATTAAAACCATGAGAACTATTTCACTACAGTTAGAATATCTAAATACAATGAATACTGGAAAGAATTTGGAGAAAGGTAACTCATACTTTGCTGGTAACAATGTAAGTTAGTAATCTATGGAAAACAATATGAAGCGTCCTCAAAAATATTAAAAGTAGAACTATTGCATGATCCATCAACCTTACTATTGAATATATATCCAAAGGAAATTAAATCAGTATATCCAAGAGACATTTGCACTCACATGTTTGTTGCGACACTACTCCCAATAACCAAGGTAAGCAGTTAACATAAGTGTCTATACACAGATGAATGAAGTATATATAGATAAAAGAAAACTTTATTCAGCAATTAAAAAAAAAGAATGTCACATGTAACAAGATAGAATATCCTGGAGGATATAATGTTAAGTGAAATAATCTAGGCATGAAAAGAAAAATACCTCTCGATTTCACTCATATCTATAATATAAGATGGCTGGGCTCATAGGAGCAGAGAGTATAATAGCTATTTACAAAGGCTGAGGAGGATAGGGAGATAGAAGAGATTGGTTAATGGATAGGAAATCACAGTTAGATAGAATGAATAACTTTTTGCATACCATTACACAGAACAGCACCTTTGCCTAGCAATATTGTATCGTGTATTTAAAAATAGCTTGAAGAGAGGGTCTTGAATGTTCTCACCATAAGAAATGATAAATGTTTGAGATGATGAGTAAATATCTAGATGTGATCATTGCACATGTATCAAAACATCACATTGTATCCCATAAATGTGTATAATGACTATGTTAACTAAAAGTAAAAATTTTATAATAGTAAATAGTGAGTCAAACAAAGATATATTTTGATGGAGAATTACATAATCATTGAACAGATTTGTTAAATAAGGCTCTAGTATCATATTAAAGAAGTGTTTTATTTCTTTTTTAATTAGTATGTTAATTTACATATTGATGACATATTGAGTGATAATTCAGTGCATATATCCATTATGCAATTATCAAAGAAGAATTCTTTATACTTTCATCTCCTTAGACATTTTACCAATTAAACAAAAGACAAAACAAAAAAGGAAAATTTTTCATTAACATGTAATGACAGTCATATGCAATTATGAGTTATTGCATGACTTTTTTGGATTTTTATAGTTGTATCCTGTGTTTGTACTTTTTCTCTCCCTCTTTATCCCTCTAACTTCTTCCTCTGTCCCCTCTCACCTTCACCACTTCACTCCTTCTCATGGTAGCTTCACGTCTATCTTCAAATCTTAGGTTATTGTGATTTTATATATGTATAATTTTTTTCTTTAAGGTAGATCTAGCACCCAAACATGAGAGAGAATGTGATTTTTCTCTTTTTGAGCTAGGATTATTCTGCTTAAAAGGATGCTTTCCAGTTCCATCAGTTTTTCAACAAGTGATGTAATTTCACTCTTCTTTACTAATTAATATTCCATTGTGCATATATGTTTTTATTGTTAGGTGCTGTTGAGTTGGTGTCTGACTCATAGTGACCCTACATACAACAGACAAAACAATATTGACAGTGCTTCTTGGCTATTCATAGGGCTTCCACTAGCAGGTTGTTTTTTGGGAGTGGGCTGCCAGGTCCTTCTTCCAAGCCTACAGCACCTGGTATTCCCAGGCAGTCTCCCATCCAAGTACTAACCAGGCCCAACCTTCCTTAGCTTCCGAGATCTGATGGGATCAGAAGCCACAGTGGTACAACTGCAGACATTGTGCATATATATCACATTTTTAACCCAATCATCTGTTGATGGACACTTAGGTTGATTCTATACCTTTGCAATTTTGAAGAGTGCTGCAATAAATATAGAAGTGCAGGCATCCCTGTGGTATGAAAACTTAACTTTCTTTTACTGTATTCATAGAAGTGGTATAGCTGGATCATATGGTAGTTCTATTTTTAGTGTTCTAAGGTAACTTAATACTGATTTCAATAGCAGTTGAACTAACTTACAGTCCCACTAGCAGTGTTAGAAAGTTCCTTTTCCTCTGCATCCTCACCACCTTTGTTGTTATTTGTGTTATTGATCTTGGCTATTCTTATAGGAGTGAGATGGAATCTCAGTGTCATTTTGAGTTGCATTTCCGTTAATGGCTAGAGATAAGCACTTTTTCTATGTGTTTATTGTCCAGTTCAGTTCCATTGCCCACTTAGAGTATTTGCTACTTTAATCCTGAAAAAAAATCAACCATTGAAAATCCTATGAAGGTCACTATGAGTTGGACATGACTCAATGGTACCTAACAACAACAACAATTTGTGACTTTAGTGTTTAATTTCTTGAGTTTTTTGTATATACTAGATATGAATTCTCAGATATATAGGATGCAAACATTTTCTCTTCTAATTCTGTGAGCTCTCCCTTTATTGTTTGCTTTGTTATGCAAAAGCTTTTTAGTTTTATATAATTCCGTTTGTCAATTATTGATGCAGTTTCCTGGGCTATGATAGGAGTCTTATCGAGGAAGTATGTGCATATGCCTATCTGTTGGAGCATGTTTTAAGGTTTCCAGTTTTATGTTGAGGTCTCTGGTAGATTTTGAGTTGGTTTTCACACAGATTGAGATATACAGGTGTACTTTTAATATTCTAAGTATGTTGCTAGGTGCCATAGAGTTGGTATTCGACTCATAGTGACCCTATGTACAACAAGTGAAACACTATTGTCAGTGCTTCTCTGCTGCTCACAGAGTTTTCAATGGCAGGTTGATTTTTTGGGAGTGGGTTGCCAGGTCGTCTCCCAATTCTAAGTATAGATATCCAATTTCCCCAGAACTATTTGTCAAAAAGGCTACCTTTTCTCCAATGTACGCCATTGGCCCCTTGGTCAAAGATCAACTGGCTATAGTTGCTTGGGTGCATCTCTGGGTCTTCCTTTCTGTTCCATTGATCTTCATGCCTGTTTTTGTGTCAATACCAAGCTGTTTTTGCACCTATGATCCTACATTGTAGGTTGAAGTCAAGTATTGTGGTGCCTCCTGCACTGTTTGTGCTGCTTAGAATTGTATTGGCTATATGAGGATTTTTGTGCTTACACACAAACTTTAGGATTATTTTTTCTATTTCTGTGAAATATATATTGGAATTTTGATGGGGATTGCATTGAATCTGTAGATTGCTTTTGGCAGTACAGCCATTTTCACAGTATTAATACTTCTGATTCACGAGCAAGGGAGGTCTTTACATCTTCTAGTATCATCTATGATTTCTTTCTTTGGTGTTTGAAGTTAGCGTTGTAGAGGTCTTTAGGATTTTTGGTTAGCTTGATTCTTAAATATTTAATTTTTTTGGTGGGCTATTGTGGTTGGGATTGTTGTTTTGGTTTCTTTCTTCCTGTTTGGTATTGGTATAAAGGAAGGCTACTGATTTTTGTGTGTTAATTTTGTATTCTGCTACTTTGCTGAAGAATCTAATTAGCTCTAAAAAATTGTCTAGTGCAGTTTTTAGGGTCCTTTAAGTACAGGATCATCTGAAAACAGGGATAATTTGACCTCTTCATTCCTTCTTGTATCCCTCTTATTTCTTTCTCTTGCTTGATTTCTCTGGCTAAGACTTCAATGACTATATTAAGATAGGAGAGGGTGGATATCCTTGTCTTATTCCAGATCTTAGAGGGAATGCTTTCAATTTCCCCCCCTTAAATATAATGCTGGCTATTGGTTTATCATTTGTAGTCTTTATGATGTTGAGATATGGTCCTTCTATACCCAATTTCTTCAGGACTTTTATCATGAAAAGATGTTGATCTTGGTCCAAAGTTTTTTCAGCCTCAATTAAGATGATCATGTAATTTCTGTCTGCAAATTTCCTGATATGTTGAATTACATTAATTGATTTTAATTGATTTGTGTATATTGAAATAGCCTGTATCTGTGGAATGAAGCTGGCTGGTTGCGGTGTATGTTTTTTTTTTTTTTTTTTTTAATGTGTTGCTGTACTTGGTTTGCAAGAATTTTATTAAGGGCTTTTGCATCAGTATTCATCAAAGAAATTGGCCTATAGTTCTCTTTTTTTTCTAGTGCTTTGGTTTTGGTATCAGGGTGATACTGGCTTCATAGAATGAATTTGAAAACATACTTGCCCTTTCTATTTTATGGAATAGTTTGAAGAGAATAGGTATTAATTCTTTTTTAAATGACTGATGAAATCAGCTGTGAATCTGTCAGGACCAGAGCTTTTCTTTGTTGAGAAAGTCTTTATTACTGCTTTAATTTCATTGCTTCTTATGTTGTTGTTCTTGTTAGGTGCCATCGAGTCAGTATCCTACGTGACCCTATGTACAACATGTGAAACATTATCGTCAGTGCTTCTCTGCTGTTCATAGGGTTTTCAATGGCATATTTATTTTTGGGAGTGGATTGCCGGGTCTGTCTCCCAAGCCTACAGCACCTGGTGTTCCCAAGCGATCTAACACCCAAGTACTAACCAGGCCCATCCCTGCTTAGCTTTCAAGATCTGATGGGATCAGATGCCATAGGGCTATGGCTGCAGGCAATTGCTTGTTATAGGTCTGTTCAATTTGTTTATATCTGCAGGATTTAATTTTAGTAGGTCACAAGTGTTAATGAATTTACTCATTTCTTCCGTATTTTCTTTTTTGGGGAAGTGTAAGTTCTCATAGTAGTCTCTGATGATCTTCTGTATTTCATCAATATTAGTTGTTATGACCCCCTTTCATCTCTAATTTTATTGGTTTAGGCTTTTTCTCTATTTTTTGAGAGTTTGGCTAAAATTTTGCCAATTTTGTTTATCTCTTCAAGGCACCAACGCTTGGTTTCATTAATTTTCAGTATTGCTCCTTCATCACTATTTTGCTAATCTCTGCCTTTATTTTAATTATTTCTTTTTGCACACCAGTTTTGAGGCTAGCTTATTGCTTTATTTTATAGTGTCTTAAGGTGTATCATTAAGTTATTTCATTGGACCTTCCCTATCATTTTAATGTAGGCACTGATGGCTATAAACTTCCCTCATAGAACTGCCTTTAATGTATCCCATAGACTTTGGTAAGTTGTGTTTTCATTACCTCTTGATTAATGGAATTTTTAAAATTTCCTTTCTGATTTTTTATGACATATCTATCACTTATAAGTGTTTTATTTAATCTCTGTACAGTTGTGAAATTCTGATGTTTCCTTGCTGTTGACTCCTATATTTATTCCATTTTGATTTAATAAGGTGTAAAGAATGAGTTTAATTTTTTTTGTATTTGTTGAGGCAATTATGTGGACTAAAATGTGGTCTATTTTAGAAAAAGTTCAGTGTGGTACTGAAAGGAAAGTGTATTCTGCCTCTGTTGGAAGAAATATTCTATAGCTATCTGTTAGGTCCATCTGGTCTATGCTATTGTTTAAGTCTGTCATTTCTTTGTTGATTTTTTTGCTTTGATGACCTGTCTACCGAATAGAGTGGGTATTGAGGTCTCCTATAATTATTGTATCTGTACTTCTATGTTCCTTTTTTTTTCCAGTAATGGCTGTTTTATGAAATAAGGTGTACCAGTGTTTGGCACATAAATATTACTAATATTATGTCCTTTTGGGTGATTGTTCCCTATATTAATATGTAGTGGCCTTCTTTGTCCCTTCTGATTAATCTAGGAATGAAGTCAATTTTGTCAGAAATTAGTATGTCTGCCCCTGATTTTTTTTCTTGGTTTCCACAGGCTTGGTGTATTGTTTTCTGGCCTTTTATTTTCAGTCTGTTCCAGACCTTATGAATGAGATGAGTCTATTGATTCCCACATATTAAAGGTATTTGTTTTTTAATCCAATTGTCCAATCACTGTTTTTAAATGATGAGTTAAGACAACTTACATTTGGGGTGATTATTGAGAAGAGTTTGGTGTTTTTCATGGTGTTACTGGTTGTTTCTCTATCAGGATTGGATGTTCTTCACTTTTCCCCCCTGTTCATGTTAGTGTTTTACTGGTTTATTAGATTGCATATCCTTGATTCCTCATTACTGTGGTTTATTCATGTATTCCTCTCATGGATTTTATTCATTCCTGTAGTCTTGCATTTGGGGTTGTCTTTCTTCTTCTATATGTAGTATTTCTTCAATCAACTTCTCCACTGTTGCCTTGGTGGTCAAAAATTGCTTAAGTCTGTATTGATCATGGAAAATCTTTATTTCTCCATCTATTTAAAAGGATAATTTTGCTGGGCATAGTATTCTTGGTTGGCAGTTATTTGTTTTCAGGACCTGAAATATGTTAGTCCATGCTTTCCTTGCTTTAGTGTGGCTATTGAGAAGTCTGATGTTATACTGATGGGTTTGCCATTCTAGGTGAGCTGATATTTTTCTCGTCTAGCTTTTTAAATCGTTTCCTTGCTTTATAGTTTTAGCATTCCAATTATAATGTGATGTGGAGAGGATCTGTTCTGGTCTAATTTAATTGGTGTTCTGGATGCCCCTGTGGTTTAAGTGTATATTTCTTCCCTTAGGTTTTAGAAGATTTCAGCTATTACTTCATTGAATAGATTTTCCATGCCTCTAGTTTTAGTTTCAGCACCTTCTTGTATCCCCTGTATTTATATTTACATCTCATTTTATCAAAGACCTCTTGCTTTCACGTGCTAGAAATTCTAAACAAACAATTTAAATGTCTGCTTAAATATTAAAAGATCATAAAGATAGCACAAGTTACAAGACAACTGAAACACTAGACAAACAAGTGTCTAACTTAGAAAAATATTCAGCAAAGAAATCGAGATCCTGAAAGAGAACCAAATAGAAATGCTGGAATTCAAAAGCACAGTTGATCAAATACAATTGACAATTGAAAGCAGTGCATTCAGATTGAAAGAAGCAGAAAACAGAATCTCAGAGACAGAAGAAAAGTTTGAAGAGTTTACTTATTTAGATACCAAGAAAGGCAAAAAAGGAAGCAATTATTATCATAACTTTTATAATAATAACTTTTATGACAATATTGCTTCATTCTTTTGTCTTTCTTGGTATCAAAATAAGTAAACTCTTCAACCTTGTCTTCTGTCCCTGAGATTCTGTTTGCAATCTGAATGTACTGCTTTCAATTATCTATTGTATTTGATCAACTGTGCTTTGAATTCCAGCATTTCTGATTGGTTTTTTTTTCAGAATCTCGATTTCTTGTCTGATTTTTTTTCTAAGTTAGACACTTTTTTGTCTAGTGTTTCAGTTGTGTTCATCTTGTAACTTGTGTTTCTTTATGATCTTTTAATATTCTTATAAGCAGACATTTAAATTGTTTGTTTAGAAATTCTAGCATTTGGGCATCTTTGACTTCAGTTATTGAAGGACTGTGGTCATATAAGGGATTTTCTTCATCTTTCTTTTTCATATTTTGTATGGTTCTGAGTAGGGTTTTGGGCATTCCTTATTCTGGTTATTTCTGCCTTCCATATTTGGGACTATCTTTGGTTTAATGCCTTTTTTTAGATCTATGCCCCCAGTATCACTGAGAGCATAGAAAGTGTTCTGTTTCTAAAGTAACGCTTTGTCTTGTTTGAATCCAGGTACTATGTAAGATGTTACCTGTGGGAAGGGGTTGTTAGGGATAGTTTGAATGGGTTTCGAGGATAAATATTGCATAGGTATTGATGGCAAAAAGACGTAGATCTGATAGATTGGTGGAGAATAGAGGAAAGAAAAGAATTGGAGATAAGAAAGAAGAACAAGCAGAAGGGGGGGTTTTGGAATATGAGTGAGAAAAGAGCAAGCAAACTTACAAATCTATACTTTTATATATAATATATACATAGTTATACAAACATGTAAAGAGGTATAGCAAATACAAGGATGAAAGATTTCACACTATTATTTTGACAAACTTAGGAAGTATAGATAGCATTATTATTAAGTGACATAATCTATAAAGAAGAATGATTAAAAATCTTGACTAGTGAGATGGATGAAGAAAGATAAAGTCTAAAGAAGGACAGTAATAGAAAAAAAAGATGAGGATAAAAGCAAAAAGAGAATAAAAGAAAATCCAAAATAGCACAAAAACAAAAGAATAAAAACAAACAGAAAAAAAAAACAAAAACAAAAACACACAGACATACAGAAGAAAAGAGAAAAAAAGTAAAGAAAACAAAACAAAACCATAAGCACTATTGGTTCAGTCTAGGTGTCTGTGACAAAGTTCCTTGTGATATGAACCTCCAGATATTGCCAAACAGCAGTCACAATTTTTTACTCCCTGATGCAGCTCCAGATTGGTTCTCAGAGTGGGCATGTGCTCTCCTGTTTCCTCCACACACCCATGAGGTGATCCTGCTCAGGGCCATCACAATCTCCTTTCTGCTGATTCACCCAGACCCTGGGAGCTGTGCCATCAGGAGCTCCACTGCCTCTCAACTGTGTACCCTGTTCTTTCTTCCCAGGGTGGATGCAGCCAAACTGGTTGGGTCTATGGTTTCAGCCACGATGAACAGAGCCCACGCTGTGGGTATTCCACTTGGAAAGTCCATGCTTCTGAGGGTGTCCCACTGTGATCTATTCCTCTAAATGTTTCAGTAGTACATCCAGATGTATGTTTGGTTGGAAATTAGTCTGGCTTCAAATGGATCCTGGATGTTTCTTCTCCTTAAGCCCACTAAGCCTCCTAACCCCAGGATCTTTTCCTCTGCATCACAGTGCATTAAGACTTCTTTCTTTGGAGTCGGTGGTTATGGATCCATTGTCTCTCATAATCCGTAGTATGTTAGATTTTTCCTTTTTCTTTTTGATGAGATTTGCCAGAGGGGTGTCTATCTTATTAAACTTTTCAAAGAACCAACTCTTAGTCTTATTAATTTTTTGAATTATCTCTTTAGATTCTAATTGAGATATTTCTCCCTTTATTTTTGTAATTT